>LR812526.1:16531299-16591299 GCA_903798195.1 Danio kyathit | reverse complement strand
CGATGTGTGAAGGAAGCAGGGCAGGTTACAAGTGATAGTTTAAGCGCAGTTTAACCTTGAAAACAGATGCATCATGCCGGTCTGTGCTTCTCTCTGCTTGTTAAACTGGCCTCAATGACACAGTTCCTCCTCTTACTCAGAGAAGTGGGTGAACGGCACCTTTACTGCTTGCCCTGACCCTGGCCCTGATCCTGCAGTGCAAAACGCTCCCGGAAATAAACAAAATAAATAAATAATAACAGCAGGAATTGAGAAAGAACTGAGCAGAAGGAAAACTGTCATTTTTTTCACAAAATTTCCTCCACAAACTGTTTAATGTTGCCTTTATAGGGAACTCCAGCCTGATTAAAAATACTATAAAAATGTAACTGTTTTATATTCATTCATTCATTCATTTTCTTGTCGGCTTTGTCCCTTGCGGGGTCGCCACAGCGGAATGAACCGCCAACTTATCCAGCGCAATTTTACACAGCGGATGCCCTTCCAGCCGAAACCCCACCCTTAAATCATACCTGCCAACACTCCCGTTTTTCCCGGGAGTCTCCCATATTTCAGACCCGTCTCCCGGCCTGAGAGCAGAGCACCTCTCTGCGTACCGACCGCAAATGATTTAGAACAGGTGGCAGTTTGAAGGTATTTCCCTTGTACAGTCAACCCGATCTGCTTCTCCTTTATTTTAACAATTTAATTTGACCGTTTATTCTTGTTCACAATCAGAGATGTTTTAAGTGAGAGTTTCAGAACTTGTCTGAGTATATTAGCTACGTCTGAGAGATTACTGCAAATTCCCTACTCATCTATAATGATATACTGTATTCAAACAGCAATAAATTTAGTTAAATTGACAAGCTTACATAAAGCGTAGTGCAAATATAAAATACCCCATTTATTTACCATAGGCTGTTAAACAAACAGAAATGGTAGAACGCGATGACGTCAGAATCAGAATCAGAATCAGAATCAGTTTTATTGCCAAGTGTGCTTCACACACACAAGGAATTTGTTTTGGCAACAGAAGCTTCCAGTGTACATAAAGTGACAAGTGACAACACAAATTAAGTGTGACAAAAACAAAAAGGCAATAAACATTAAACAGAGATGCAGTTAGTAAAAAAAGATCTGGGTGTTGAATTGTATGTACACATTTGTTATAAATATACAGGTTATAAGGTGCTGTGTACAAATGCGTGTGAGAAAGTATTGCGTTGTATATTGTTATAAGGTGCTGTGTACAAGTGCGTATGAGAAAGTATTGCACATTAATTGCACAGTAGGGGAATATTTAACTGTTCATGAGGTAGATGGCCTGAGGAAAGAAACTTTTCCTGTGTCTGGCTGTTTTTGTGTTTGGTGCTCTGTAGCGCCGCCCAGATGGCAACAGTTCGAACAGATAGTGTGCTGGGTGTGATTCATCCAGAGTGATTTTGCGAGCCCTTTTACTCACTCTGGAAGAGTACAGTTCTTGTAGTGTAGGAAGGGCAGTGCCAGTGATTCGTTCAGCAGTCCGGACTATTCGCTGTAGTCTACGGAGGTCAGTTTTGGCAGCTGAGCTGAACCAGACAGTGATTGAAGTGCAGAGGATGGATTGGATGACAGCTGAGTAGAACTGTACGAGCAGCTCCTGTGGCAGGTTGAACTTCCTCAGCTGACGAAGGAAGTACAGTCTCTGCTGGGCTTTCTTCACAATAGAGTCTATGTGAATGTCCCACTTCAGATCCTGAGAGATGGTGGTGCCCAGGAACCTGAATGACTCTACTGCAGCCACAGTGCTGTTCATGATGGTGAGTGGGGGGAGTGCATGGGGGTTCCTCCTAAAGTCCACTATCATCTCCACTGTTTTAAGCGTGTTCAGCTCCAGGTTGTTGTATCTGCACCATAAAGCCAGTCGCTCCACCTCCTGTCTGTATGCAGACTCATCGCCGTTCCGGATGAGGCCGATAACAGTAGTGTCATCCGCAAACTTCAAGAGCTTAATGGAGGGGTCTTTTGCGGTGCAGTCGTTGGTGTACAGGGAGTACAGTCAGTAATATGCAAATTAGCGTATGACGTAATCAAATTAGCGTATGACTGTGAGGAGTTTGCATGTTCTCCCTGCGTTCGCGTGGGTTTCCTCCGGGTGCTCCGATTTACCCACAGTCCAAAGACATGCGGTACAGGTAAATTGGGTAGGCTAAATTGTCCGTAGTGTATGAGTGTGAATGAGTGTGTGTGGATGTTTCCCAGAGATGGGTTGGGGCTGGAAGGGCATCCGCTGTGTAAAAACGTGCTGGATAAGTTGGCAGCTCATTCCGCGATGGCAACCCCATATTAATAAATGGACTAAGCCGAAAAGAAAATGAATGAACGAATGAAAAATTATTCAATGAGTGGTTTGTCCATATTTGACCCAACATTAGGCTACAACAACCCAACTTTTTTAGAGCATAGGCAATTCCCAAGATTTATATACCAGTATAAATATTTTGGGGTATAAATTACAACATTGTTTTTAAATAAAACTAAATAAATCACTATCAAAAATAATGCTGCATAATCATTAACATGGGCGGCTCAGTGGTTAGCACTGTCTCACAGCAAGAAGTTTGCTGGTTCAAGTCCCAGTTAGACCATTTGGCATTTCTATGTGGAGTTTGCATGTTCTCCCTGTGTTCTTGTGGGTTTCCTCTGGGTGCTCTGGTTTCTCCCACAGTCCAAAGCCATGTGCTATAGGTGAATTGGGTAAACAAAATTGAGTGCGTGTGTGTGAATGTGAGTGTGTATAGGTGTTTCCCATTATTGGGTTGCGGCTGGAAGGGCATGCGCTGTGTAAAACATACGCTGAAATAGTTGGCGGTTCATTCCACTGTGGCGACCCCTAATAAATAAGGGACTAAGCCGAAGGTGAATGAATGAATGAATGAATTATTAATGTCACTTTCAGATTATTTCACTATCTTTATGTATTTCCCAATTTTTATCTAGACAAAGCTGTTAAATGTATAATTACTGAAATATATTTTTATATTTAAATATAAGTAAATATTACACAAGCGATGACATGTTTACATGGAGCTGTTTTTCCAGTGTGGATTTCATTCTATATCCATTTTTGTTTTCTTTTCCTTTCTTTGCATTTCAACTCTTTGTGGGTAAAAATCAATGGTATTAAAGATTTACATTTCTTCTCTTGTTGCCCTCCGACTGAAAATTACAACTAAAAGTCCCATAATATGTCAATGACATCAGTATTTCATTATCCGAGTTGTGTTGAGATAAAAATAACAACAGGCAAGGCCAGTAAGAAACATCTTATTTCATTAGACAACATTTTCATCATATTAAAAACCCCTGGATTAACAAACCATGACTGCTTACACAGTTGAGGTTAAAATTATAAGCCTTCCTGTGCAATATTTAAATATTTATAGAGATTAAGGAAATTTTCACAGTATTTCTGATAATATTTTTTCTTCTAGAGAATTTTTTCATTGTTTTATTTTGCCTAGGTTATCAATTTTTTTTAAAACTATTTTCAATACTATTAGCCCCCTTAAGCAATATTTTTATGATTGTCTACAGAACAAACCATCATTATACAATGACTTGTATAATTACCCTAACTTGCCTAATTAACCTAGTTAAGCCTTTAAATTGCACTTTAAGCTGAATACTAGTACTTGAAAATATCTAGTAAAATATTATGTACTGTTAACATGGCAAAAATTAAAGAAATCAGCTATTAGAAATGAGTTATTAAAACTATTATGTTTAGAAATGTGTTGAAAAAAATGTTCTCTGTTAAACAAAAATGGGGAAAAATAATTCTGACTTCAACTGTATATGGCTGAGATCCAAAATGAGTATTCAACATACAAAAATGTTTGGCAACAGTGCTGAAGAGACGCAAATGAAATGCATGTGTGCATAATAGTTCACCACTCGCCATTCGCTTTCCTAGATTGCACTTGTCACCTGACAGCTATTCCCCCTTTATCCAGTAAAACCCACCTTGAGAGCATGGCTCCACGTCAAAACGCCATGCATGAGCGGCAGATAGACGCAGGCAGATGTAAAGGACGAAGAAATGAGCAAGGAGATTTATCAAAAGAAAATCTGTGAGAGGACACGCAGACGGGACACGAAAGGAAATCAGCAGAAGGAAACTCTTCAAAAGAATATTAATGAATGACAGGAATATGACGAGCTCGCACCTATTTTTTTCTTGTTAAAATGGCAAAAATGGATGAGGAGTATATGGTCTTCAAGGACAGGACACCCATAACCTCTGAAGCGTTTAAAAAAATGATTTGGAGATCAGCTATCATTCATGGGAGACTGCAAACGTACTGTAAACCCCATGACAGGAGGTCAGACAGAGGTGACTGCTGATGTAAAAATGCATACATCTGTATGAAATTTAAGAATCAGTCCTTAACAACTCAAGTATACCAAATTTTAACAAAATATCTAAATTCTATTTTAAAAATAGACAATCTCAGTGAATCACTTATCAATTATTTATCAAATGGGTCCTAAAAACATACTTTTACACAAAGAATAAGTAAAAATATTGAAATAAATTAAGTATTAAATATTGAATAATAAATTAATAAATTACTTTTTTACCACAGGTATAACTGTGAATGTATTACTTAAAGATTTAAGACTTAAATTTAAGATTTTTTTTTTTTTAAATCAAAAGCTATTGCACAAACACTTACCTGAAAATAACTTTAAATATAAACAAAAACTACAAATTAGAGGCAGCAAGGTGGCTCAGTGGTCATAGATATATACACTAGATATCACATAGGGACCCTAAGCTGCGTCAATAGCGCCGCCACATTGGTACAGTGCTCCTAGGACAAATGTCATTCAACGGCACTAGTCAAGACAGTTTGCCAAAGTGAAGATGCTGGACTTTAGCGCTGTGTACGAATGTAGTAACGAGCAAACAAAAAAGACAAACCACAAAGGCAGAACATTTCATAGGTAAGATTTCGTTTTTTATGTTTTTGTATGTTATGAACTTTTGTGCTTAACAAGTGTTATTTGATGATAATACAGTCTCCTACTGCATCCACCATAAGGCAAAGTAGCACCAACTCGCACTAAATTCTAGGCTTATGCTAGTTTTGTTGAATAAATAAGCACACAATGTTATGAAATATGACAACAAGATCCTGCGCTGCTAGAAACTTGTATTATTGTCGGCTAAGTGAACGAGTCGTTCATAACGGAGATTCATTCACAAACGAATCGCTCCCTCTGTCAGAATGAGAAGTGAAAGCAGGAGAGGGGATGTGTTTTAGGACATGGATTAGATCAAATTAAACAGGGAAGGAGGATAATACATTACCATGCACACAAACACATACTCTTTGTTGGTAATGCCCGTGCTGTCACATCCATCAATGTAGAAAAGTGATGTAAAATTAATATTTCGTAATTTAAAAAATATTTGACATACTGACCACCGAGGAAAACTCCCAATCATAGATATATGTGTATATGTCTATTTCTCTGGCTTTGGATGGCCACAGTCCTCCACTTCACCTTGGTCCCGCATTCATTTCAAAGGAGCGCTACCCTGTATTAAAATGGCGGCTCTATTGACGCATTCGTTCTATAGACAACAGCAGGGTAGGCGACATCTAATGTATATATCTATGCTCAGTGGTTAGCACTGTTGCCTTACAGCAAAAAGGCCACTGATTTGAGTCCTGGCTGGGCCAGTTGGCATATCTGTGTGGAGTTTGCATGTTCTCCCAGTGTTCGCATGGGTTTCCTCCAGATGCTCTGGTTTCCCCCACAGTCCAAAGACATGTGCTATAGGTGAATTAAATAAACTAAATTGGCCGTTGTGTATGACTGTGTGTGTGTGTGAATGAGTGTGTATGGGTGTTTCTCAGTACTGGGTTGTGGCTGGAAGGGCATACACTGCATAAAACATATGCCGGAATAGTTGGCGGTTCATTCCGCTGTGGCGACCTCTGAAATAGAGACTAAGCCGAAGGAAAATGAATAAATGACTGACTGCAAATTAGAATTTATAACAAATACTACTTCTATTACTACTATATAACTACTACTACTAATACTTCTACTATTATTATTATTGATATTAATTTACTATGATCTATATTCACATAAGGTTTGTAACTATATGCTAAGTATTACCAAGTAAATATTTGCATTTATTAAACATGTAAAATCAACATAATAAAGTAATATTGTACTTTTTAAATATATAATTTAATTTAACAATAAATAGTTCAATATCAATACAAAATAATATAATCTAAAATAGTATAATCTAAAATAAAATAATCTAAAATAAATAATATAAATATGTTAATATAATATAATATAATATAATATAATATAATATAATATAATATAATATAATATAATATAATATAATATAATATAATATAATATAATATAATATAGGCGGGCAGAGCGGGTGGCGCAGTGGGTGGCATTCTGTGTGAGTTTCATGTTCTTCCATGTTGGAGTGGGTTTCCCCAGGGTGAGGAGGAAGTCCAAAGTCATGCCGCTACAGGTGAATTGGGTAAGCTAAATTGTCCATAGTGTATATGTTTCCCAGTTATGGGATGGCAGCTGTAAGGGCATCCACTGCATAAAAACATATCCGCTGTGGCAACCTCAGATTAATAAAGTGATTAAGCCGAAAAGAAAATGAATGAATAATATTGGCGACATGGTGGCTCAGTGGTTAGCACTGTCGCCTCACAACAAGAAGTGGTTCGAGTCCCGGCTGGGTCAGTTGGCATTTCTGTGTGGAGTTTGCATGTTCTCCATGTGTTTGCGTGGCTTTCCCCCACAGTCCAAAGAGATGCGGTATAGTTGAATTAAATAAGCTAAATTGGTCGTAGAGTATGAGTGTGAATAAGTGTGTATGGGTGCTTCCCAGTACTGGGATGCAGCTGGAAGGGTATCTGCTGTGCAAAACAGATAATGGATAGGTTGGCGGGTCATTCCGCTGTGGTGACCCCTGATGAATAAAGGAACTAAGCCGAAGGAAAATGCATGAATGAATGAATGAATAATATAATATGAAAGAAAAATAAATACTTTGAAAAAAAAAATCAAATGTACTATATAATAATAATAATAATAATAATATTTATTATTATAATAATAATAATAATTATTATTATTATTATTATTATTATATATACATTAAATAAATAAGGATTGGCTGGTAAAGTAATTTTTTTCCTAAAATAGGAGAAGGTAAACTCAGATATATATATACAGTATATTAAAAAAAAAAAAAAAAAAAAAAAAAAAAAGTTATACACTCCTGCTTCAGTTGTGTTGTGAAATCAGCACATTTTCTAAAAAATAATTATGAAATGCACCAAAGTAACTGAACTGAAAACCTAATTCTCAGCACAAATATGTACACCCCTACTAGCAGTTCTGCTTCTTGGCTGGTAACCAAAAGGTTGGAGGTTCAAACGCATCAGTAGATAAAAAAACTACCACCACTGATGCTCTTGATCAACACCCTTCACGTCAAAACTGACCCCATAAAAGTCAAGAAACAAAAAAAAAACTGACACAGAAGCTCACGTAAAGACTTTTCTGACATATTCTAATCTGCTGACTGTTTTTTTTTTGGGTTCAGCAGTACCTGGTAGGTGTCCCACAGGCGGATGGTACAGCGCAGCGGCAGCTCTCTCATCAGCAGATTATTCATCCAGCGGAAAGCAAACTGCAGATACTCCACCTCACACTTCTGAAAGTGCACGTGAACGTCCTCTGTGGGTGTACAGAAGAAAACACAAGAGGGGGTTATGTCCATTTGCAGGGAGATTGTGCAAAGTGCTGCATTGGGATTAGCTTTTGTAACCCATGTATAGGGCTCATTGTTTAAAGAAGCACTCTGGCCCTGAGCTAAGATCGCGGCTATTGTTGAATTCTCCCCACACCTGTTTCACCGAATTAACATTATAGACCCCTAACGTGTGTGTAATTACATTCGACTGAATGCGGAGGGAGAAGGTAAAAGGAAAAAGGAGGTCTGGTGCTTAGCTCCTCAAGAGAAAGAGAGGGATTTCTCCGATAAGCTCACGTTCGGCCTTTGAGCGGAATAAGAATGGCTTTCCAAAGCGGCTGTATTGACTAGAGTGCTGATAGATATTGATGGAGAAAATGTGACAGGTCTGTGAAGGCGCAGAGAAGTGGAGTCGGAGCGATCAGAAGGGAAATGGAAACCCATCGCCGCCATGAATAAAGCAAAGACAAGATTTTATAAAACAAGGGTTTAATAATGAATGATCTGGGCAACGTTACGTAAGAGTTGCATCATAATGGGTTCAGCTAATGGAGTGAGTCACTGCTGTGGGGTTTGAATATTAGCATAAATTCACTTCTTTTGCAGTCTCACTTCTATGAAACCCAAAAAATAAATAAAATAAAAGTTGTTCTGAATGAATCTGACTAAAGTAAAGAGTATTGGTCACACTTTACAATAAGGTTTTATTAGTTAAAGTTACTGTATTTACTAACATGAACTAATTATGAACAATACTTGTACACAATGTATTAATCATAGTTCAACATTTACTAATGCATTATTAAAGGGTCACAAAACACCAAAACACATTTTTTGAGCTGTTGACAGTCATATATGTGTCCCATGCTACTATAAACACTATTAGGACACCTATATTTCACAAAAAAGTGAAAATTGGTTGTTTTTGCGTTATTTCAAGCTTGTTTGAAACGAATTTTTGAAGCTGCGTCACGACGATTAAATACTTGCGTGTAATCCAGTGTGGAGAGTGAATGTCTGTACCTGGGAGTACTTTGTGACGTCTCTGAGTGTGCAGCATTAATTTATGAGAAAGATTTGGTTCAAACCAATCAGCGCGCTCTATTGTATATGCAGTGCAACTTTATTAATATGCATGATAGCTTCGAAGACCAGAGATGCCACGTTGTGTTACTAAAACAAATGGAAGAATTGTTTGGAGACTCGGGTCGTCAGTGTTGCGTTTATTAATGTGCTGCAACGAAGGTTTTGTTTTCATTTACTGCTATGAGAGCGCAGCTGGACTCACGTGTGGATTACAGTGCACGCGACATGCTGCAGAAATTAGTTTGTACGGAACATTTTTACCCGAGAGCTTTTCGCATCTGGAAATGGTGAAATCCCGATTTGCCACTCGTCTCCTTTTAAAAAAAGACGCAGTTGTAGTAGCTTGATTGTCTTGTCTCTACAGATTTGGTAAGCGATCAGTGGTCTTTATTTATGTTTATTCAGATAGCAAAGTTAGCTCGTATCGTCAGCAGTGCTCTTTCAGTTTTTAAAGACATACCTTTGTCAAAATGATTTTTAGGTTAGCTACGGTTTACAGTACGTTAATATCACTACAATATTATGGACTGAAAGATGCGCTGTAAATGCTGCTCTCTGAGTGGAAACATGTAAACACCACAATCAAACCATCGTGTAGAATTTTCACCGCATTTTGTGACAGGATAGTCTAACGTTATACACACACGGCTTTCTGACGCTACCTACCGAGTGCATCTAAGTTACAGAGAAATGCGGACATTTCATTAAAACTGCACTCTTCCAGTTCCTGCATCCAATATCTCGTTTGTCATGAGGGCATGCATGGAATGTTCCTGAATGAAAGTGAAAGTGCCAAACTCCAGTTAAAGTCCACAAATTAATTATTTAGCAAATAATTCGATAACTGATGCCCATGTAAACACAGTCACTGTCTTTCTCCCCTGCGTCTGTGTGTTTGTTTTGCCTCTGTGAAAATCAGCACATGCCCAAACAGAAACTCCCATTTTTATTCAAACTCTTCCCTCTTTCCCTCCCCCGACACTCCCACCTAAACAGAGCTGGACACAACCACTTTCCTGACTTTTTCCAAACTAGAGGTGTGAAAACACCCTGCTGAAACAGGGGGGTTTCGTGGCCCTTTAACATTTAAAAATTCATGCCTATTAACATTAGTTAACGCACCGTAAGCTCCATTCACTCCGTGAACTAACACTGAACCACTGTATTTAATTTAATTAACTAACATGAACGAATACTGTAATGAATGTGCTGTTTAGTGGTTGTTCCTGTTTGTAAACGCATTAACTAACATTAACTAATACAACCTTCTTGTAAAGCGTTAGCAAAACAGTATAAAGTATAAATATTTGCAAACAGTTGTGTGCATCACAGAAATGAAAACTTCTTTTGTTATTTTTCTGAAAAAGAATTTAATTATTCATTCAATCTACTAGTGTGAAATGCATTACTTTTATGATAGATGCACTATAAAACTCTATTCACTGTCATTACAAGGCTGGGATATTCATCAGGAATATTATTTAACATAACTCTGAGTTTGTCTGAAAAACAAAAGCAGAAGCAGCTTGGAGGCAAAAGGTAAAAGTATATTATGGTATAATATTAATTTCACGGTCAACTATTCCTTTAAAGCTGCTTTATTACCAGTAAATAAATATTATATTTAATTAAGTATTTTTCCTCTGGAGTAAAGGCTGGTTTATACTTTTGCGTAGAGTGATCGGCATGACCCATAGTGCCTGCCTTGTGCGTAATCGTGCACTTATATTTCTGCGCACTGTTTCTGTTGCCCGCCCACACTCGTCAACGATACCAAACCGACCAATTACAGAGCTTGCGCTACGCGTCATTGCGATGTGTAGTTACATTTTTTGAGAGGTGCGCATCAGCGTTGACGTCAGCCACATCGAGGGCTATGCGACCACGCAAAAGCTGCACCATAGCATACGCGTGCACTTGACGCAGAAGTATAAATTAACCTTTAGTCTTATTTCTTTTAGTTTGACTCAGTGAGTGAGTTAAATAAATTAATAAAAATAAATAAATAAAATGTGTTCATAAAATGTTAATAAGAATGTTTTAAAACTGCTAAGGTCAACATTATTCAAAATATTTCTCTACTTCTATTAAGATTTTTTTTTTTTTGATTGACTACAAAACAAAAATCGCTGTTGTCCAATTACTTGCCTAATTAACCTAACTAGTCTATCTAACCTAGTTGACCTAGTTTAGTTAGCCCTTAATCAGCCCTTTAAGCTGAATTCTAGTATCTTGCAAAATAACTAGTCAAATATTATGCATTAATCATGGCGAAGACAAAGAAATCAGTTATTAAAAATGTTAAAAATTTGTTAAGTAATTAGTAAGTTATTAGTAATTAGTTATTAAAACTAATTGGGAAATACAGCAACAAACTTGGGAAATGACACAGTACTTGGGAAATATCTGAAAATGTTTAATATTAAGCTAACCATTTTGTCTTCAACTAAATATTTATAAGGTTGAGGGAAAAACTATTCACCCTTCTGCGAAATATTTATCCTTTTTCTAATATTTCTCAAGAGATATTTAATGAAGCAAGGATATTTTCACAGTTTTTTTTCGAATATTATTTTTTGTTCTAAGGAAAGTCTTCACTGTTTTATTTTGGCTAGAATAAAAGCAGTTATTTCAAAGAAAATAATAAAGGTCAATATTATTAGCCCCCTCAAGCTATTTTATGTTTACAACTGTTCTACAATAACTTGCCTAGCTAACCGAATTATCCTAGGTAAGCCTTTAAAATTACACTTTTAGTTGAATGCTAGTATTTTGAAAAACAACTAGTAAAATATGTACTGTCATCATGGCAATGATAAAAGAAATCAGTTATTAGAACTATTATGTTCATCATTAACATTATCAGTTAATAACACTATTATGTTTAAAAATGCGTTGAAAAAAAATATTCTCCGTTAAACAGAAATTGGGGAAAAAATATGTAAGAATTAAAATTTAACAGGAGGGCTATTAATTTGACTTCAACTGTATATAAATAACACACACACACAGTGCTTTTGACAAGGGCCAACTTATGTCAAGACAACTGGGTCAAAGGATCTCTGAAATGGAAACGGTCAGCAGTGGTGAGAGTTCACCAACAGTGCTCTGAGAGGAACCAACAGCAAACTGACAAAACCGTGTTGAGCATCCAAGATTCACTGATGCATGAAGGCAATGAAGGCTATCCTGTTTAGTCCAAGCGAACAGAAAGTCTACTGTGGCACAAGTCCCACATCAGTGTTATGATGGTTAAAAGAGAAATGTGTCACAACACACAGTGCACTAAACTCTGCTGCATTACTCTGTACGAGACTGCACAGTCAAAGAGCCATCATAGTGCTTATGATGACCCCATCCACAATCAAAAGCATCTACAATGGACACACGAGCCCTGGGAACTGGACCTTGAAGCAGTAAAGGAAGGTTGTCTGGTTCAATGAGTCTCGTGGATGGCTGTGTGTATGTGCATCCACTGTTTACTTATACGTATATACAGGCTCCGAAAAGTCTAAAATAGTGAGATATCTTGCAGAGGGATGCAGCACTCTTAAAATTGCCAAGCTTCTGAAGCGTGATCATCGAACAATCAAGCGTTTCATTCAAAATAGTCAACAGGGTTGCAAGAAGCGTGTGGAAAAACCAAGGCGCAAAATAACTGGCCATGAACTGAGAAAAGTCAAGCGTGCAGCTGCCAAGATGCCACTTGCCACCAGTTTTGCCATATTTCAGAGCTGCAACATCACTGGAGTGCCCAAAAGCACAAGGTGTGCAATACTCAGAGACATGGCCAAGGTAAGAAAGGCTGAAAAACGACCACCACTGAACAACACACACAAGCTGAAACGTCAAGACTGGGCCAAGAAATATCTCAAGACTGATTTTTCTAAGGTTTTATGGACTGATGAAATGAGAGTGAGTCTTGATGGGCCCTTGGCTGGGTCGGTAAAGGGCAGAGAGTTCCAGTCCGACTCAGACGCCAGCAAAGTGGAGGTGGAGTACTGGTTTGGGCTGGTATCATCAAAGATGAGCTTGTGGGGCCTTTTCGGGTTGAGGATGGAGTCAAGCTCAACTCCCAGTCCTACTGCCAGCTTCTGGAAGACACCTTTTTCAAGAAGTGGTACAGGAAGAAGTCTGCATCCTTCAAGAAAAACATGATTTTCATGCAGGACAATGCTCCATCACACTCGTCCAAGTACTCCACAGCGTGGCTGGCAAGAAAGGGTCTAAAAGAAGAAAAACTAATGACATGGCCTCCTTGTTTACCTGAGCTGAACCCCATAGAGAACCTGTGGTCCATCATCAAATGTGAGATTTACAAGGAGGGAAGACAGTACACCTCTCTGAACAGTGTCTGGGAGGCTGTGGTTGCTGCTGCACGCAATGTTGATGGTGAACAGATCAAAACACTGACAGAATCCATGGATGGCAGGCTTTTGAGTGTCCTTGCTAAGAAAGGGGGCTATATTGGTCACTGATTTGTTTTTGTTTTGTTTTTGAATGTCAGAAATGTATATTTGTGAATGTTGAGATGTTATATTGGTTTCACTGGTGAAAATAAATAATAGAAATGGGTATATATTTGTTTTTTTGTTAAGTTGCCTAATAATTATGCACAGTAATAGTCACCTGCACACACAGATATCCTCCTAAAATAGCTCAAACTAAAAACAAACTAAAAACTACTTCCAAAAATATTCAGCTTTGATATTAATGAGTTTTTTTGGGTTCATTGAGAACATGGTTGTTGTTCAATAATAAAATTAATCCTCAAAAATACAACTTGCCTAATAATTCTGCACTTCCTGTATATATATAAATACACACAGATGAAGTCAGTATTATTAGACCTTTTGAATTATTAGCCACCCTGTATTTGTTTCCCCCCAATTTTGGTTTAATTTAAAGATTTTTTTCAACACATTTATAAACATAATAGTTTTAATAACTAATTTCTAATAATGAAAAAAATCTTCTTTGCCATGATGACAGTTCATAATATTTGACTAGATAATTTTCAGGATACTAGTATGACATTTAAAGGCTTAACTATAGGTTAAGTAGGCAAGTTAGGGTAATTAGGCAAACCATTGTATAACGATGGTTTGTTCTGTAGACAATTGAAAAAATTGTAAGAGAACTAATAATATTGAACATAAAAGGGTTTTTAAAAATTGAAAACTGCTTTTATTCTAGCCTAAATAAATCAAATAAGACTTTCTCCAGCAGAAAAAAAAATATTATAGGAAATACTGTGAAAAATTCCCTAAATCTGTCAAATATAATTTGGGAAATATTTTGACTAACTATAAATACATTAAATCAGTTGACTGATTTGCAATAATTTAATAATATTTTTAAAGTTGCCTTCTCAAACTTTAACTGCAAGGTAATCATATTCATAATAATGATGTCTTAGGGTGTGTGTCCACCTAAGTGTTTTTGGACTGCAGAAACAGGAGTGCTGTTCTAAAACACTCAGCTGTTAGAAGTTACAAGGCGAAGTCTTTAGCAGATTATTTGTTGACAGTTGTGTGGTATTGTCCCACCCCTCCTTCACAGTGATTGGACTGCTTGCTCGAAAGTGACACTGATGGGCGCTGCACTTTTTAAATTGCAACCGTTGAACAAACGATTGAAAACACGAGTGTTTCACTGCAGGCTCTAAGAAAAAAGCAGTGCTACCATTGACAACAACAGAAAAAAAACAAAAAAAAAACTATTCAGTAGAAGGGCGTTAGGGGTCGATCACACCGAATGCACTTTTTGCATTGAGAGGTGCCTTTTTTGAATGATTTATTAACGATCGTGAGCGTTTTGCATGCTGCTTATGTGCCTTGTGCACCTTGTGTTTTAACCTCCTGCTGTGCCTCACATTTTTGCCGTTGCACGCTGTGCAAAAACAGTACGCAAGCCGTGTAGTATGTCCGAACTCATAGAATTCGAAAAACAGTATGTGAGAAGTACCCAGACGACCTAATACTTCCGGCAAGATTGTGAAGTGCGCATCTGATGGACACAATGCTATCTCATGATGCACCCTGAGAGAATTCATGAATGGTAGTGAAGTGATGCAACTGGTGCGTGTAGGTCACGTGATGATGACAAAATGACGGAGGTAGTACATCCGAGTTCCATTCATACTACTCACATTCATACTGTTTAGAAAAGGGGTGTCCAAACTCAGTCCTGCAGGGCCGGTGTCCTGCATAGTTTAGCTCCAACTTCCTTCAACACACCTGCCTGGAAGTTTCTAGTATACCTAGAAAGAGCTTGACTAGCTGGTTCAGGTGTAATTTATTGGGGTTAGAACTAAAATATGCAGGACACCGGCCCTCCAGGTCTGAGTTTGGGCACCCCTGGTATAGAACGTACTTTTCTAACAGTCGAGGACATTTAAATTCAAATGCAGTACCTATTGAGTAGTTGGAGATTTTGGACGCAGCCCAAGTTTGGGCATTCTGCAATGTTCTGCTGGGAAACTGTGGGTTTGGCCATTCATATGGATCTAAATTTGACTTGCTAAAAACATAAGTATCGTTTTATCATTTCAAGTTCAACCCTTCATCACAATGATGTTACCTGGTGGATGTGGCTACTTTCAAAGTTGTACATTTCACACATTTTCAGAAACAGCCTCCAAATTTGCCAAATCTGTACCCAACTGAGCATTTGCAGGATGTGCTGGACCAGCAAGTTTGATCCAAACCTCACAAGGACTTGCTGCTAATGTCTCTGTGCCAGATCCCACAGGGCATCTTCAGGGGTTTTATAGAGTCCATGCTTCAGCGGTCAGCGCTGCTTCGCCAGAACATGGAGGACCTACAGCTTATTATGCATGCAGTCCAAGCATTCTGCCATATTGCCGTAAATCATGGTCATATAATTGTGATATATAACCAGGAAACCCAGCAAAAAGTCTAGACCTATTCATTAGAGAAATGATAATGTGCATCTAAAAATGGGTCACTTTATTTTAAGGTACAATTTTGTTTATTAACAAACTAAGATTTTAGCTCAATAAACGGTAACACTTTAGTTTAAGTCACATTTCAAACTATTAACACTTACTATTAACTTGTACCTGCCTATTATTGGGATATTAACTGTTTATTAGAAATTATAAAGTATGATCTTATTCTACATCCTTAATCCTGCTCAAGACCTAAAACCAACTTCTACCTTACTATTAATAAGCAGCTAATTAACAGTTTATTGAGCTAATAGTCTTAGTTAATGGTTTGTTAATAGCGTGAATTGTGACTTAAAATAAAGTGTTGCCCAATAAACTACTAATTTGATGCTTATTAACAGTTATTAATTTTAGCAGTTGGGTTAAGGTATTGAGTATAGGGTTAGGGATGTAGAATAAGATCATACTTCGGTCATACTAATAATGGTAGTGTTACCTAAAACAAATGTTACTTAAAGTAATGTAATAATCATCCATTAGTTAATGTTTGTTAATTTTAGTAAATGCATTAAGTGTTATTTTAAAGTGTAAAAAAAGCCATTATTTTGGTCTATCAATTATACACCAACACATGCTTATTAACATGAATTAATTTAGTAGTTGGGTTTAGGGTATGATTAGAGATGTAGAAGTAGATCATACTTCATAAGCACATTTAAACAGCCAATATATTAATAATAAGGAGGTAATAAGCCAGTGGTTAATAATGGAAATTGTTACTTAAAACCATTGTTACCTAAAGCGTTACAAAAAAACTTTAACACTTTAAAAAATACTGGTCCATTAGTTAATGTTTGTTCATTTTAGTAAATCCAATAACTAATATTAACTACTGGATCATTATTTAAAGTGTTGCAGTTTTTGGTAACGCTTTAAGTAACAGTCATTTACCATTGGCATATTACCTGCTTATTGTTATTAAGATATTGGCTAATAACGGTTAATAAGCAAGTACAAGTGTATAAAATTGTAGTTGGTAGACCAAAATAATAGCGTCTTTTTTTAACTATTTAAAAATAATGGTCTATTAATATTAATGGATTTACTAAAATTAACAAACATTAACAAATAAACCATTATTTTTAGTGTAACAAAAAGACAAAAAAAAAAAAAAAAACACCAATGGTACACACCATTATTTTGGTCAATAAATTGCAATTTTATACACCAACATTTTATTTCCATAAACAACTTTATGCTTTATTAAAATAACTAATGGCTGTCAAGCACATTCAATAACAGCCTCGAGGATTACTAAATATACTCAATAACATGATTAATTATACGTTGCGTAACATGTTAGCCAGTGAAGGCGAACTGTTAACATCGATTCAGAACCAGTGTCATTATTCACACATGACTACTTATTAGCAGCATGCGTCTAATATTATGTCAGTTTTCCTCATTCTGACATAGAAAAAAAAACCTGTTTACATCCACATTGCTGCGTCTCTGACCCTTTAAATGTCTGATTTGTTTCCCCTTCGCTCAGTCCACTCCATTTGTCTCTCACCAGATGCCTGTTGCACTTGGTTTTTGACTAGGGTAAGTTTGCGTTTAGTCTGAGTTTTTGAGCTCAGGAACGTGAGATGATTTTGATAAAAAAATTGACTAATAATCTGAGTAAAGTCATACATATCTGATGCAATAAAGCCACTCCGCGGACCCTTACTGTCTTTTTTGCTCCAAATTAAAACCTATTACATTAAAAACTTTTTTTTTTAACAAAATCGTAATTTGTATTTGTATATATATATTTTTAATTTTTTTTTTTATTATTTAAATATTATTATATTGCTTAATTTATATATTATATGAAAAAAAAAATTGTATTCAAATAGCTTTGAATTGTCAATTAATATCACAGTAATGACAGCTTTAAATTTAAACATACATTTAAAAATTTACACATAAAATTGCTATACAAGTAACAATTGTTTAAGTAACAATTTCCATTATTAGACACTGGCTTATTACCTGCTTATTATTAAGCTATTGTTTGTTTATTTGTACTTATTAAGTATGATCTTATTCTGCATACTTATTTATGGAGCCAGGTCAGTCTCAAAAATTCACAAAATCCAATTTGTAAATTCAAACATGATTCATAAATGCACAAATCCAATTTGTGAATTCAAAACATGATTTGAAAATACACAAAAACAATTTGTAAATTTAAAACATGACTCGAAAATGCATAATTATAATTAGTAAATTCAAAACACCATTCGAAAATACACAAATCCAATTCGTAAATTCAAGTTACGATTCGAAAATACACAGATCCAATTCGTAAATTCAAATTACGATTCGAAAATACACAAATCCAATTCGTAAATTCAAGTTACGATTCGAAAATACACAGATGCAATTCGTAATTCAAAACACAATTAGAAAATACACAAATATAATTCATGAATTTAAATTACGATTCGAAAATACACAAATCTAATTAGTAAATTTAAATTACGATTCAAAAATACACAAATCCAATTCGTAAATTCAAGTTACGATCCGAAAATACACAGAACCCATTCGTAAATTCAAATTACGATTCCAAAATACACAAATCCAATTCGTAAATTCAAGTTACGATTCGAAAATACACAGATCCAATTCGTAAATTCAAAACACAATTAGAAAATACACAAATCTAATTCATGAATTTAAATTACGATTCGAAAATACAAAAATTTAATTTGTATATTTAAATTACGATTCGAAAATACACAAATCCAATTCGTAAATTCAAGTTACGATTCAATAATACACAGATCCAATTCGTAAATTCAAAACACAATTAAAAAATACACAAATCTAATTCATTAATTTAAATTCTGATTCGAAAATACACAAATACAATTCGTAAATTTAAATTACGATTCGAAAATACACAGATCCAATTCGTAAATTTAAATTACGATTAGAAAATACACAAACCCAATTCGTAAATTCAAATTACGATTCAAAAATACACAAATCCAAATCGGAAATTCAAAACACGATTCATAATATACAAAAATCCAATTAAAAAATTCAAAACGCTATTCATAAATACACAAATCCAATTCGTAAATTCAAAACACAATTCAAAACTATACAAATCCAATTTGTAAATTCAAAACACGGTTAAAAAAATACACAAATCCAATTCGTAAATTCAAAACATGGTTAAAAAAATATACAAATCTAATTCGGAAATTCAAAACAATTTTAAAATAGACAAATCTAAATACGCATATTTAATTCATTTAGCAAAAATATTTTTAATTGTGATTTCTCGAATTGTGTGTTTTCAAATTTACAAATTGGATTTTGTAAATGTGAATTGTGTTGTGGATGCATACTTATTTATGGAGCCAGGTCAGTCTCAAAAATTCACAAAATCCAATTTGTAAATTCAAACATGATTCATAAATGCACAAATCCAATTTGTGAATTCAAAACATGATTTGAAAATACACAAAAACAATTTGTAAATTTAAAACATGATTCGAAAATGCATAATTATAATTAGTAAATTCAAAACACCATTCGAAAATACACAAATCCAATTCGTAAATTCAAGTTACGATTTCGAAAATACACAGATCCAATTCGTAAATTCAAATTACGATTCGAAAATACACAAATCCAATTCGTAAATTCAAGTTACGATTCGAAAATACACAGATGCAATTCGTAATTCAAAACACAATTAGAAAATACACAAATATAATTCATGAATTTAAATTACGATTCGAAAATACACAAATCTAATTAGTAAATTTAAATTACGATTCAAAAATACACAAATCCAATTCGTAAATTCAAGTTACGATCCAAAAATACACAGAACCCATTCGTAAATTCAAATTACGATTCCAAAATACACAAATCCAATTCGTAAATTCAAGTTACGATTCGAAAATACACAGATCCAATTCGTAAATTCAAAACACAATTAGAAAATACACAAATCTAATTCATGAATTTAAATTACGATTCGAAAATACAAAAATTTAATTTGTATATTTAAATTACGATTCGAAAATACACAAATCCAATTCGTAAATTCAAGTTACGATTCAATAATACACAGATCCAATTCGTAAATTCAAAACACAATTAAAAAATACACAAATCTAATTCGTAAATTTAAATTACGATTAGAAAATACACAAACCCAATTTGTAAATTCAAATTACGATTCAAAAATACACAAATCCAAATCGGAAATTCAAAACACGATTCATAATATACAAAAATCCAATTAAAAAATTCAAAACGCTATTCAAAAATACACAAATCCAATTCGTAAATTCAAAACACAATTCAAAACTATACAAATCCAATTTGTAAATTCAAAACACGGTTAAAAAAATACACAAATCCAATTCGTAAATTCAAAACATGGTTAAAAAAATATACAAATCTAGTTCGGAAATTCAAAACAATTTTAAAATAGACAAATCTAAATACGCATATTCAATTCATTTAGCAAAAATATTTTTAATTGTGATTTCTCGAATTGTGTGTTTTCAAATTTACAAATTGGATTTTGTAAATGTGAATTGTGTTGTGGATGCATGAGTTTTATTATGAAAATGTATTATTTTTGAGACTGATCTCCATACTTATTCTACTCTTATATATCTCGATTCAGAAACTGTGTCATTATTAACACATACTTATTAGCAGCAACTAAGATTATGTCAGTTTTCCTCATTCCGACATAGAAAAAAGACACCTGTTTACAGCCACACATGCTTGATTGCTGCCTCTCTGACCCTTTGAAAGTGCGATTTGTTTCCCCTTCGCTCAGTCCACTCCATTCATCTCTCCTCTCAACCCACTTCCATTTGCCTTCACAGCCTAATCGCAGGGGCTTATGGGGAATTGATTTCTCTTCTGCGCTCTCCGGTGAGACTGTGGGGTCTGCTATCGCTCACGGTGCTCGTGGAAGCTGATGGATGGGAAAGAGGCGCACGGCGGCTCTCACCGAGTGTGTTTCAGTGTGGGCTGTTCAGCTTATCACACCAAACACTCTGAACGGGGAGGAGGCATCCAGATGGTATAAACACTCTCACAAAAAGGGAAAAAAAAACAGAGGCGGACTAGTGGCATAACGGAAATGTGTGATTCCAAGAAACAGAAATGTCCAACACCTTGGGAAAACAACTATTTTTTTTTTTTCCCCCAAGGCGTTGAACAAGATCACACCTTGGCAGAAAAAACAACTCCTTGCAGTTTTGCACCGGTATTTATGGTTCCAAACAACTCGTTCACGTCAATCGAGAGGGCAAAGGGCAAAAGAGATGGGATCATATTTAGAGACTCCAGTACTGGCAGTCATGACATGTTATTTGTGCTGAAGCTTCTGAGGGCGTAAAAAAATGGACTCGGATTAAAGAGCAGAACAAATGGCACATGGTAAGGCCCAAAGTAGCTTGCATAAATGTGTTTGATCTATTCATAGTACGGGTGGGCGATATGCAAAAATATATATATAACAAATTTTTCAGGAAATGCATGATTCATGATTTTTATCACGATTCTTTGTGATGCTGGATTGGACTATTCTGCAAGTTGTCTGGGTAGTGCAGGCAAACAAATTGACTTATTTTAAAAACAAAGCCTTAAAAGGTGACAAAATTAAGTAGGCTAAAGTGGGCAAACATAAAATTCTTAGCTATATGTTTTAAGTGACGAAGATAAAAATTCATATTACGAAGACATTTTGCAGGTACAAATAGGTACTTTGGACAGAAGCATTTAAAACTTAAAAAACAAATAATATGTTTGGCCACTTTATTAGGTACACCTGTCCAATTGCTCGGTTACACAAGTTTCTAATCAGCCAATCACATGGCAGCAACTCAATGCATGTAGACATGATCAAAATGATCTGCTGAAGTTTAAACTGAGCATCAGAATGGGGAAAAAAGGTGATTTAAGGTGACTTTGAATGTGGCATGGTTGTTGGTGCCAGATGGGTTGGCCTGAGTATTTCAGAAACTGCTGATCTACTGGGATTTTCACGCACAGCCATCTTTAGGGTTTACAGAGAATGGTCCGAAAAAAAAAGAAAATATCCAGTGAGCGGCAGTTCTGTGTGCGCAAATGCCTTCTTGATGTCAGAGGTCAGAGGAGAATGGCCAGACTGGTTCGAGCTGATAGAAATGCAACAGTAACTCAAATAACCACTCGTTACAACCGAGGTATGAGCAGAAGAGCATCTTTGAACACACAACAGGTTGAACCTTGAGGCAGATGGGCTACAGCAGCAGAAGACCACACCGGGTGTCACTCCTGTAAGCTAAGAACAGGAAACTGAGGCTACAATTCACACAGGATCACCAAAATTGGACAATAGAAGATTGGAAAAACATTGCCTGGTCTGATGAGTCTCGATTTCTGCTGCGACATTCGGATGGTAGGGTCAGAATTTGTCGTCAACAACATGAAAGCATGGATCCATCCTGCCTTGCAGAATGTGGGGGATATTTTCTTGGCACACTTTGGGCCCAGTATCAATCGAGCATCGTGTCAACGCCACAGCCTACCTGAGTATTGTTGCTGACCATGTCCGTCCCTTTATGACCACAGTGTACTCATCTTCTGATGGTTACTTCCAGCAGGATAACGCACCATGTCAAAAAGCGCGAATCATCTCAGACTGGTTTCTTGAACATGACAATGAGTTCACTGTACTCAAATGGCCTCCACAATCACCATATCTCAATCCAATAGAGTACCTTTGGATCGTGGTGGAATGGGAGATTCGCATCATGGATGTGCAGCCCCAAATCTGCAGCAACTCTGTGGTGCTACCATGTCAATATTTACCAAAATCTCTGAGGAATATTTCCACTACCTTGTTGAATCTATGCACGAAGGATTAAGGCAATTCTGAAGGCAAAAGTGGGTCCAACCCAGTAGTAGTGAGGTGTACCTAATAAAGTGGCCAGTGAGTGTGTTTAATCTCTAATCATTTACTTAATCTCAAAATGTCAGTGTCCCCACTGACTTTCATAATGCTTTGTTTTTCTCTTCTATAGCTAACAGCTGTTTGGTCATAAATCTACAAGTACAGATTGTTTAATTTAGAAATCATAATTTTTGTGATTTTGTTTTAAATAACTTCTTTTAAATAACTACAACTAACAACTATTCCCAGACAGAATGTCCAACTAAACAATGGTGTAATCAAAAAATATTTACTTATTCTGATGTACAATTCTTTTTAATGCATGACCAAAAAAAGGAGGAAATTTGAAATGTTTTTTTTTATTATTAAATAAAATGACCAAAAAAAAAAAAATCTATAAATATTTCTGTATTGTTCATTTAAAATGTAGCTTTTCAGTTCTAAGGTAAACTAAACTAAACAAGTACAAGTGCCTTGAATTGTAGGCAGAGTGAACTGCAATGGTAGATGCGTTTGTGAGGATGATCTTACCATCTATTCTGCTGACGAGCTCTTCCAGCGCCTTCACTTTGATCTGAATGCCAGGCTGGGCAAACGTGTAGTTGTCCTGACAGAGAAAACAAAGGCAGTATTTAGACAAACAAAGGCAGTGTGTCGACTCATTAAAGCTCTTTCACATTTCATGGGCCACTTTGACTGGTGATGAAAAGCATTGTGGGTACTGCTACAGAACAGCAATTTGTGTACTTGCATTGTAACTGTCAAAAATAAACAAATAAAAGTTCATGATCAATGTAAAATAATTACAAAAATATATACAGGATAAAATGAAACTAAGAAAATTCTTTCTTTCTTAATAAATAGCCGTTTAGACAATATGTGGGACTTTAATAGATTTGTTGTATCGTCACTAAAATTGTATATTTTAACATGATTTTTCTGATGCCGTTTTTGAGATTTTAACAGTTCTTTATATTGATTATTTGAGGTATTTGTGTATCAAATATGATGGAGTAGGCTTTATTTGGTTAAGAGGGAAACACTTTCTCTCTGTTCTCTCTCAGTGTTTAATTTATATAAATGACAGCGACCAATGGTTCTTGATAAATGGTCCAATGGTCAAATGAATAATAAAGAACTAAATTTGTGCATATTTTCACAGCAAAACACTCAGGAAATGCTTCAAATATTGCCATAATTAAACAAAAATTTGCTGCCAAATCAGTCATTTTAGGTCTCAATAATCAGAATTGTTTCCCCATTTTATCCAAGAGGGACACAGAGAGTAATTTAACAGGTAGAGCCTGGTGACTGCATTTGATTGCCAGTTGACAAGTGGGAAAGGAATAAAATGGCAGTGAAATATAGGCTACTCTTAACAATAGGCAAAACACCTGAAACACTACAGGAAAATAATACATGGTAATAAATTGGAGGTAAAATGTAAATGACAAACAAAAATCCCTAATACTCCAGGACTTTGACCAAAAAAAAAAAAAACAGACTTTTGCCTGCACTGTAAAACATTATAGGATTAATTAGCCCTGACAGCACATGTTTTTAGGTCATTGTAACTTATAAAACTAAGTTATTCATGTTCTAACTTAATGCAAGTTGTTTAAAGTCAGTTTAACATAAGTTTATTAGACTCATAAGGTTAATTTGATTCCGCTTAACAATTTAAGGCAACCAGAATTTTTTTACAGTGTGGAATAGACCTTTCATAATTCTATAATATTCCAGAAATCCCATGACCCATAGGAACCCTGCGTACAGCACTAGCAAAAAAAAGGAACATTTATTATGACAAAAGGTCAGAATCAGAATTTTTATGAAACAAAATAAAATAAAATTAAATAACAATTGTATAGTCACTAAAATTGTATATTTTAAAATGACTTTTTCTAATGCTGTTTTTGAGATTTTAACAGTCCTTTATACTATCATTTAGAGTCATTCTTGCATCAAATATGATGGAGTAGGTTTTATTTGGTTAAGAGGTAAAGACTTTTAATTTTTGTTTGTGTTCACTTCATACGAATGACAGACCAATGGTTCTTCGTCAAATAAATAATGAAAAACCAAGATGTGTAAATTTGTGCATATGTGAAACAGCAAAACAACACAAGAAATGCAGCAAATGCTGTAAATAAAAAAAATCTGCTGCCAAATCAGTTATTTTAGGTCTCAATAATCAGAATTGTTTCCCATTTTATCCAAGAGGGACAAAGAGAAATTTAACAGGTACAATGTGGTGACTGCATTTGATTGCCATTTGACAAATGGGAAAGGAGTAAAATAGTAGTGAAATATAGGCTACACTTAACAATAAGTAAAACACCTGAAACACTACTGACTTTTATTGCCTGGAATAGACCTTTTATAATTCTATGATATTTCAGAAAACACTGCGTACAGCACTAGCAAAAGAAGGAACATTTGTTAAAAGTGCATGACAAAAGGTAAGAATCAGAATTTATATGAAATAAAATAAAATAAACAATGTACTGTCAACATGATTTTTCTAATGCTGTTGTTGAGATTTTAGCAGTTTTTTAAATTGTCATTCATGCATCAAATATGATGAAGTAGGCTTAATTTAGTTAAGAGGTAAACACTTTCTGTGTTTACTTCATATAAATTGAGACCAATGGTTTTTGGTCAAATAGGTAATGAAAAACCAAGATGTGTCAATTTGTGCACTTTTTTTTACAGCAAAACAACACAAGAAACGCAGCAAATATTTCTGTACGTAAATGAAAGAAAATCTCCTGCCAAATCAGTCATTTTAGGTTTTAATAATCTGATTTTTTTCCATAAAATCCAAGGACACAGAGAGTAATTTAACAAGTACAGCCTGGTGACTGCATTTGATTGCCAGTTGACAAGTGAAAAATTGGCTAACCCTAACAATGGACCCTTTTCACATTTCCGGGTTTCTCAGTAGCGTAGAGCGCAGTGAATGAGAGAGTACAACAAATATATATGTATTTTTTTACAATCCTATTTGCTAAAATAATAAAAGAAAAACTCCACGACTGTGTTATTAAGACTTTCAGAAAAAGAAGAAAAATTGTGTGAGACTGATAAGGGCAACCAGAGAAAAATAACATCAAATTTACTCTCTGCCTCATAGTAGCTGCATCAGAAACACCTCGCATAAGCGGTAATTTGTTTTTAGAAATTTGACTCAAGGTTAATATAATACATAAATGCATATAAATGCTCATATGTTTTTTTTACAAATCAAAATATTAAAATCTTTTATGGATTTAAGATTATGATGACCGTTAAATGCGTCATAACAGTTTTGTGAAAAGGCTCCATACACAAAACACCTGAAAAAAACTACAGGAAATGACACATTTTGATAAATGGGAGGCAAAAATTTAAAATGACAAGCAAAAAATCACTGATATTACATGACTTAGACAGAAAATAAAATACTGAGTTTTATTGTCTGAAATAGACTTTAAATTCTATGGTATTCCAGAAATTCCATAACCCATAGGAACCCTACGTAGAGCACTAGCAGGAACATTTGTGAATAATGCATGACAAAAGGTCAGAATCAGAATTTGTATAAAATAAAATAAAAGCCAATAAAATTTGCAATAAAATAAAATATAAAAAATGTTGTTAGAAACTGAATGACAAATCTAATGTATACCGAGAGTATAAAGAAAACAAATTATTTGTTTATAGTCATTCATTTATTGTCCTTCGCCTTTCCTTAGTCCCTTTATTCTTCAGGGGTCGCCACAGCTACAGTATGGCCAATTTAACTTTTTAAATTCACCTATAGCATATGTCTTTCTACAGTGGGGAAAACCAGAGCACCCACACGAACACGGGAAAAACATGCAAATAGCGGTCTGCGCAGGACTGTTTTTATAGTCCGACTCCTGCGAGGTTTTATTCCCCACCCGCTATATACTTAGTCTTTATTCACCCCCTGCCTGCGTAGAATAATTTTCTAATCTAATAATATCGTACCAGAAAAACTTAGATCTGTTTCCAAAATCTCACGTTTAAATTGGGTACTACCAGAAGAGAGAGATAACATAAAACTGTACGTTGTGCAAGGCTTAATGTCTGTTTTGCTTGCTCCTTTGTGATGAGACATGAGTGCCGCCTTAACTGCTAAAGGGTAAGCTTTGAGGTATCATCACATCGCTCAAAGGGTAATTTTTTTTTCATTTACGTCTATGACGCATGAAAAAAGACTCCCATACATCAGACTTGCCTTATCAGACTTGAATAACGGCGGGACTCAGGAATGCTATATTGTCCACCCGAGTTACCTACAGCTGCCGCGTTTTAAAAATTTTAGTCCTCCACCGCAAGAAATCTGGTCGGGTCCCACAGCTCTTTGCATGCAGACCTCTACATGCAAACTCCACACAGAAATGCCAACTGACCCAGCCAGGACTCGAATCAGTGACCTTCTTGCTGTGAAGTGACAGTTCTAACCACTGAGCCACCTTGCCGTCCTATTTGTTTATTTTTTTAGGTTTTATTTATGATAAATAAAATAAAACAAAATGCTTTTGTAGCTTTGTAGGACACTTGAGGCTCTACAGCTTTATGGTTATATAGTAACAAATGTACTTCCATCTCTCTCTCCTTCTCTCTCAGTTTGTCTTCCCTTGTGGGTCATTAAGGTTCAGTGTCCGTCTGCTGTGCTGCTCTCGTGTTTTAGCCCAGAGGAATGAGTGCACAAACACACAATCAGTGTTCAGATCCCAGCATGTGTGTGTGTGTGTGTGTTTCTGCCCTTCGGCTTGGCTCCATTCAGCCAATGAGCACAACATAGATTGGCCCACGGGACGACCTGGCTGCGGCCTGCATCTGACCCTCGATCCGGCCTGCAGACGAGTGCACGACACGAGTCTTTCTCCAGGGATCTCAATCCCCTTGGTTTAAATGTCCTAGCTTCAACTTCCAGTTTTTCATGTCGCTCTCTCTCCCCCAGGCGGGTAAGTGTCTTATCCTCTGGGGCTTAAGCACAACAAAGTCTGAGACTTTTTTTTTTTTTTTTTTAAATCTGTCAGAGAGTCTTTTTTTATTGCATTGTATTTGAGTTGTCTGTGTTTTTTGGAGGAGAACAAAAAGGACAGAATGACCTGTACATGGATTTGTTTTAATAAAACAGATAGATTTTTTTTTCATACATATAAAAATAATAATAAGATAATAATAATAATAATAATAATAATAATAATAATAGAGGAATAATAAAACATGAAAAATTGTTGACAATAATTCAATGAAATTATATATATATATTATATATATATTACACTACATAATAATAATAATAATAATAATAATAATAATAATAATAATAATAATAATAATAATAATAATAATAATAAATTGTTGTTATTAGTTGTAGCAGAAATGTTTAAGGTGCAGTACGTAACCTTGACACCCAGTGGTTGAACTAGATATTACATCCCTGGATAAAAACAAACGCAAGCACAGGTTGCCAGATTGAGGAGTGAGTCTGACTATCGAGCCTAAAGGCTGATTTAAGTCGTGTTCTAAATAAAAGCAACGGCACACGATAGAAGGAATATTTTCCATATTAAAAAGGAGTTTTTGTTCTGACCAACACCTCAAATAGATATATAAGAAACGGCTTCTATTTCTTGCAGTTAAACAACAGGATAAAATGCGATCACCTCAGGTACACCTCATGTGCTTTATTCAGTGTTAAACGGTAATAATGTGAGTTTAAATACCATTTTACATGCCATTACTACTGAAAGCAGCAGCAGATAGTTCACCTCAGATCTTGAAAATAAAATAACCCTTGGAAATGAAATTTTAGAACTGTGACTGAGTGCAAGCCAACACATATCAGTGATTCAGCATCTACATTTAATAATGCTAAAGAGGTTTAATATGTGTTAATTAGATTATAAACCTTACCATTTTGTTAGTAAATGCACTATTCTGTGCTTCTGTCGTGTTTCGTCTGGTGCAAACAGCCCAATTGCTGATCACTGCAAATCTCCTCACGTAGCGTGTTGTTAGGATACGGGGTAACAATGTAACCTGCTCACCAAATATTTACGTTTGTAATATTTATATTATTTGCTAATTAATAACCCAATGTGGAACTCTGAATCTGCGTCTCATTTCAGAGTCTGCTACTGTCCACCGGAGGTCGCATTTTAGTCATGGACGCATGCTTTGAGAGCCTTCCTGACTGAATGAATAGCTGCGTTTCCATCCATCTATTTTTATGCGCAATTTGGATCTGCAAAAAAAAAAAAACCGTGGATGGAAACGCCAAGATGCACATAAATTTTGAAAATGCGCATAAAAACATATGCGCATGACTGAGTAGGATAAACTTTTTATTCGTTAAGAAAAGATGCGCATAAACTGCGATGGAAACACTTTTACCAAACAAATTCCAGTATGCGCATTAATAAAAGTCATGTGATTTTGTTAAAAGAGATCATGTGATGGTAAAAATGTGTGAATAGACAAACCAGCAGGCTGAGCACACTGTAAAATATCTGAAATGTTGTTTTGGCTATTTTAAAAATGCCTGAACCATTTCAGTATTAGTGTTATTATATTATTAATTACCTCCAGGATTGTCAAGCGTGTCTGTGCTCCGTGTCTCACGCCTTCAAACACCACCACGCGTTCACTGCGTGTCAGGATTGCCTGAGGCGCAAGTCATTTATTAAATAAAGAAACGATTCACAAAGCTTCTCCTACTGCAGCAAATTCCGTTTTTACTGTTGATATTTGATGCCAGTTTATCAGGAAGTGACGATTTTGTTAGCTTTGACTCGTTGGATGAAAACGCTGCTTTATCCACACGTCTTTTATGCGATAATCCAAAGTTAATTCGCATTTTTGGATAGAAACATAGCTAATTGAAATGCGCGTTTTTCCACCAAAGCAACCTAGGGTGCTAAAACATAATTGACTAAACTGGCAGCGGGAGGGAACCAAAACAAAGACAGTGTTCCGGCATGGAAAATACATTTTTAAAGAAGAATATCTGACTTCAGCGTTGTTTTTCAGATAAACAAGAATGTTCACTTGGCATGTTTCTTAAATATCTGCAAAATATTATGGTATTTTATGCTTTAGAAGACTCAAAAACTTACATACAGCACATTTAAGAAATAAAGAGAAAAGAAAATAAGAAAATTAATATAATAACTGAAAATAATTCAAATGATATATGCTAAATTATATTGAAATGCATATAATTTATATTAAATCTTTCAGAAATATTAAAAGTATCAACATTTCTTTTTTTTCTTTTTTATCATGCTCTGGGTCTAAAGCACTACATAGTCTTCCACTTTTTTTTTTAATAGTCTGTCAGAGACTTTTATATTGTATTGTATTTGACTTCTCTGTGGCTTTCGGAGAACAAAAGGACAGGATGACCACGACAGAGTTTAGTTTTAATAAACGACACAGAAGAGATTCTGCCCTCAGGGAAGTGCAGATGTACTGAGGAAGTCTTTAATGTGTGGAGAAAAGCCTTTTCAATTACTGTCTTAATGGCAGTGCCTTTGCTGGAGATTGACAGAAGTGTGTGATATGAATTTAGTCTGATTTAGTCTAAAAATCTTTTTTTTTTTTTATGACTAAGCAATAAAATAATAGTCTCCTCTGAATAAAAACAGTAAAATCATTTATAATTATTAGTATTATCATCCCCATTATTTATTATTATTCCAACAACTATTAGAAATGTAAAAAAAAATAAATAAATAAAGAGAAAGAGAGAGAGAAATGTGACCCTGGACCATAAAACAGTACAAGTATATTTTGGACAGCAACCATAAATACATATTTATTGTATATATTTATAGTACTGTATGAGTCAAAATTATTGATTTTACATTTTGTTTGTTACTTTTGATGTATTCACTAACATGAACAAACAATGAATAATTCATTAGTATTTGTTCGCCTTTGTTAATGTTGTTGTTAATGAAAATACATCTGTTCATTGTCTTGTTAACTCACTGCTGTCTAAACTGCTCAATTTTGATTGGTCAGTTGCAACATTTCAAGGTATGTTATTCCCGGATAACAACCGCTAAATAACACAGGCTGATTAGGAAACTTTGAATCAACTTGACCCTCACATTCATATGTATCTGCTTGTCTGTCAAGCCACAGTTTTTATTTGTTTGACAGTCTTGTGAATGAATAATTCATCGGTTAGTATATTCAACATTCAGCCAGTTTAACAGCATTCATGAATGTATGGTGCCGTCTTGAAAACGTATAATACTGTATGTAGGTTAGTCTATTCTCCATTCAACCGGCTTCCTCCCTGTCAGTTTTGCGTTTTCGATTGTTTGGCGCCATCTTGTGACTGAATAATGTGCAGGTTAGTGTATGCTCCATTCAGCTGGTGTATACACCAACCAGTTTAATTTCTGTCAGTTTTGCATTTTTGACTGTTTGGCACAGTCTTGTGAACGAATATTACGTAGATTAGTCTTTGCTCCATTCAGCTGGTTTAATTTCTGTCAGTTTTGCGTTTTATTTGACTGTTTGGTGTCATTTTGTTAATGATTAATGTGAATACAACCGGTTTCATTTATGTCAGTTTAGCGTTTTTGACTTTGGCGCCATCTTGTGACTGAATAATACATAGATTAGTCTATGCTTCATTCAGCTGGTTTAACTTCTGTAACTTTTACGTTTTTTTGCCTGTTTGGCGCCATTTTGTGACTAAATAATGAGCAGGTTGGTGTATGCTCCATTGAAGCGGTTTCATTTCTCAGTTTTGCGTATTTGACTGTTTGGCGCCATCTTGTGACTGAATAATACGTAGATTCCTCTATGCTCCATTCAGCTGGTTTAACTTCTGTCAGTTTTGTGTTTTTGATTGTTTGGCACCATCTTGTGACTGGATAATGTGTAGGTTAGTGTATGTTCCATTCAGCTGGTTTTATTTCTGTCAGTTTCACATTTTTAACTGTTTGGCGCCATCCTGTGACTGAATAACGAACAGGTCAATGTATGCTCCCACTCAACCCGTTTTATTTCTCTCAGTTTTGTGTTTTTGACTGTTTGGCGCCATCTTGTGATTGAATAATATGTTCATTTATCTATGCTCCATTCAACCAGTTGTATTTCTCTCAGTTTTGTGTTTTTGACTGTTTGGTGCCATCTTGTCACTAAATAATGAGAGGATTAGTGTATGCTCTATTCAACCAGTTTCATTTCTCTGTTTTGTGTTTTTGACTGTTTGGCACCATCTTGTGATTGAACAATATGTTGATTTATCTATGCTCCATTCAACCGGTTTCATTTCTCTCAGTTTTGTGTTTTTGACGGTGTGGCGCCATCTTGTGACTAAATAATAAGCTTGTTAGTGAATGCTCCATTCAACCGGTTTCGTTTCTGTCAGTTTTGCTTTTTTGACTTTGGCGCCATCTTGTGACTGAATAATGCGCAGGTTAGTGTATGCCCCATTCAATGGTTTTATTTCTCTCAGTTTTGTGTTTTTGACTGTTTGGCGCCATCTTGTGATTGAACAATATGTTGATTTATCTATGCTCCATTCAACCAGTTTCATTTCTCTCAGTTTTGTGTTTTTAACTGTTTGGTGCCATCTTGTCACTAAATAATGAGAGGATTAGGTGTATGCTCCATTCAACCGGTTTCATTTCTCTCAGTTTTGTGTTTTTGACGGTGTGGCGCCATCTTGTGACTAAATAATAAGCTTGTTAGTGAATGCTCCATTCAACCGGTTTCCTTTCTGTCAGTTTTGCTTTTTGACTTTGGCGCCATCTTGTGACTGAATAATGCACAGGTTAGTGTATGCTCCATTCAATGGTTTTCATTTCTGTCAGTTTTGTGTTTTTGACAGTTTGGTGCCATCTTGTGACTGAATAATACATAGATTTGTCTATGCTCTATTCAGCTGGTTTAACTTCTGTCAATTTTGTGTTTTTGACTGTTTGGCGCCATCTTGTGATTGAATAATATGTTGATTTATCTATGCTCCATTCAACCAGTTTCATTTCTCTCAGTTTTGTGTTTTTAACTGTTTGGTGCCATCTTGTCACTAAATAATGAGAGGATTAGGTGTATGCTCCATTCAGCTGGTTTAACTTCTGTCAATTTTGTGTTTTTGACTGTTTGGCGTCATCTTGTGACTGAATAATACATAGATTAATCTATGTCCATTCAGCTGGTTCAATTCCTGTCAGTTTTGTGTTTTTTTGTTTGTTTGTTTTTTGACTGCTTTGCGCCATCTTGTGCATTAATAATGCACAGGTTAGTGTATGTTCTATTAGTTCTATTAAGGTATTTTCATTTCTGTCAGCTTTGTGTTTAATTCAAGCGTTAATAAACTTCACATAGCACTGCTGATAAGTCTGTCAGGCTTTATTCGGCAAAAACAACCTCCGGGATGTACTTTATTCATAACTTAACAAGCATGATTTGGATACTAATAATCCATTAGTATATGTTGAACTGTACAAGTATTGTTCATGATTAATTTATGTTAGTAAAGTACATTAGCAAAAATAAACTAATGAAACCCTATTGCAAAGTGCGACTTTGGCGCCATCTTGTGACTGAATAATGTGCAGGTTAGTGTATGCTCTATACAAACAGTTTCATTTCTGTCAGTTATGCATTTTTGACTGTGTGGCACCATCTTGTGACTGAATAATGCGCAAGTTAGTGTATGCTCCATTGAAGGGGTTTCATTTCGGTCAGTTATGCGTTTTTGACTGTGTGGTGCCATCTTGTGACTAAATAATGCGCAGGTTAGTGTATAATCCATCAGCTATATTCAGCTGTATTAGTCACTGTCAGCTGAATTTAATTAAATTTAATTTAACTCAAGTTGCATTTAAACATCACATAGGGCTGCTGATAAGCCTGTCAGGCTTTATTCTGCGAAAACAAGCTCCTGGATGTATCCATAATTTAACAAGCATACATTTTGATGTTAATAATGCATTAGTAAATGACTATGAATATATTTACATGCATTAGTAAACTCTGAATATTTAATGCCGTACAAATATTGTTCATGATTAGTTCATGTTAGTAAATACATGAACTAATGAAACCGTTTTGTAGAGTGTGACCAAAATAATGTTTATATTAATAGCCTGCGCCACCAAACATCCACTATAAACTTTCAGTCTATCAAATACCTGTATGCCATCCAGCAGTTTGCTCATGCACCAGAAGCTGTCGGCCTCAATGTTTCGTTGCGTATCCAGCGGTAAGCTTGCCATTTCGAAATTCTCCACGTCTTCTTCTATAGAAACGGAACACACACACACACACACATTCATGTTCAGTCAGCAGCAGATCAAACGATCACACATGCCGCAGGTGTTTTCAGCAGTCTGATAGCGTGTGTGATGCTCATCGTATGCACAAACTCCATGAAGCCATTAGATCATTAGTGGGCAAACTGCATTCTTTATTCAACACATTCATCAACGCCCGTCCTCCCCTCACAGCAGCCCTGACCTTTCCTGACTCTTTAAACAGTATGTGCTAAATGACACTCATACACACATTATGCCCTGGAGAGGCAGACCTGTGTGCCACTACTCAAGTCCTCCATCTCCTGATCACTCACTTTTCCTCTTTTTTTTTTAAAGGGATAGGTTACAATTTTAGCCTCATTTACTCATCCTTTTCTTGTTTTAAACCTTAGAGCTTCTTTCTTCTGTTGAACACAAAAGAAGATATTTTGAAAAATGTTGGAAACCTTTAACTATTGACTATCATTGAGTTTTTCGTACTATGGGAGTCAAAGACAGGACATTAACAAGTCAACTTTAAGTATTTCTCAGGTGTTTTTTTCAAAAATGTTCCAGCACTTTAAATGTCTGGCAAATTATATATTTAATAGGGATGCACCAAAATTTGGCCCGCTAAAAATGATCAAATATATATGGGTCAAAAGAGAAAAAACATATGAAAACATGAGCCAAAAATGCTGCGGCTGCATCATATTACCAAGTGGACTCGTTTCACTCTCCCGCCAGCAGAAGTTATTATATAAATAATCTAAGTAGACTTAAAACATTTATTTAAATGTATTTTTAAATAATTATGTATTTTTTTTTAAAAGCAAAAAAGTATTTTTTTTTTGTTTGTATACAGTGGTCCCTTTACAATTATTATAGATGTATTAAGGCTGTAAAACCCCTCACTAAACACTTTATACACTTTTCTTAGATAGGCATTAACAATTTCACACTTTTCTCTCGTTTAAACACTCGCATAACTTCTACCTTCTGTTAGCATGTCCAGAAGTCTAACTTTTTGTGTGATGGTTTGTGTGATGGGTGCCTTTGATGGTGCAAAACGTTTCGTCGACATTATGGGGTTTGTTGGGGAAAAAACTTGCAAACATACAGTACAGCACTTCAGAGTCACGCTGAACTGCATTATAGCTAGGGACCACTGTATATAATATCAATTATAGTTCTTCAAAATATTAGATTTTATCTTGTAGAATAATGATTATATTATAGAAAACTGGAATCTGCAAAAATCAGTATCGGAAGGTCACACTTACAAAAACAAGGAAATTGGAATCAGCCAAGACAACTTTGATTACATAATAAAATGAAAAACAATTATTATAAAGCATTTTCAGTTTTGGCTTTCGGCCAAGTGCATGGATCCTTTTTGAATTTGGCTCAAAAATGTTCGTTTCTGTGCATCCCTGATATTCACATACATAATCACATTATTTCAGACGCTACTTGTTAGTATTATATAGTATAGTATTGTATTCTAAAGAAATTCTTTATAGCATGCTTGTTATTTACTCTCTTAAATGTAATTAATCACATATTCAAGGTTTCATTTTTCATTTTAATTTATTTTAATTTCATGAATGGTTTACTCATGAAGTGGTAATCCCCATGCATTTCGTCTTCTCCCACAGTTTAAGTAAAATGCACGGATTACAAAAAAAAAAAAAAAAAAAAAAAAAAAAAAAGGCCACATACGCCAGTGTTTTCATTTTATGCAAAAGCAAAAATACTTATTTTTATTTTATTGCAATAGTTAATAATTATCATTTATGTAACCTAACGGTCCTACTGCACCCAAGCTGCAGGTTTACCTGCATAGCACTTCACTTGCTGGTCTCCGTTACACTCACCCCCCTAAACCTCACTCCAATCCAGGACGAGAACCCACATGTAACCCACCGATCCTAATGCACCCAACAGACTCTGAGCTAGTCGGCTGCTCTAACAAGGAGACTAAGGACAATGGCCCTTAGCGTCTGTCAATAGAGCACCTTTTGAGGTCAGAGGAGTGGGGCTTACCTGCATAGCACTTTGCTAGCTGACCTGTGTTACACTCACCCCCTAAACCTCACTCCCATCCCGGACGAGCACCTACGTGTAACCCACCAGTCCTACTGCAACCAACCCGCACTGAGCTGGGATCGAACCGGCAATTCTGTGCATGGGAGTCGGTTGCTCTAACAAGGAGGCTAAAGACCATGGCCTCAATTAACTATTGCAAGAGCACCTTTTGAGGTCAGAGGAGTGAGGTTTACCTGCATAGCATTTCACTAGCTGGCCTCTGTTACACTCACCCCCCTAAACCTTACTCCAATGCCGGACGAGAACCCACATGTAACCCACCGGTCCTACTGCACCGAACCTGAGCTGGAATCGAACTGGCAATTCTTTGCATGGGATTCAGTTGCTTTAACAAGGAGGCTTAAATAAAAGTTTGCTTTGACATATTAATGATACATTTGATATTAATTACATATATTTAAATACACACACGTATGCATGCATATATTTGAGAAAATGTTTAATTATATTTACATAAAAAAGATATGAATTATATATAAATTTAAATATTTAACAATCGGTTTGCACAGTTTTGTTTCTATGCATGTGTGTGTGTGGTTTCTATTATTCACAATCAATCTTTGCCCAGCACTAGTAATATGCTATTATGAAATGTTTAATCAGTCAAGCATTTCACTCAAAATCCAAGCAGTTTTCAAACCTACATTAAAATTCAAGCCTTTTTGAGGACTCTTAGCACCTGTGTGAACCCTGCAATGGCTACCATTTTTTCCGCTTTCTTCCAAATAGCTTCTTTTGAGTTCAACAGAATAAATAAACTCATAAAGGTCTTTCATAAAGCTCATAAAGGCTCTCCAAGTACATTTTAATTTTGGGGTGAACTACCCCTTTAATAGAGATGGAGGGATCAGGAAGAACAAGGCGCTATTTTGATGAAGCACTGAGCAAAGAGAAAAGAGAGCGGGAGAGTAAAAGTGTGTTTGCATGCAGCTTGTGCATCGCTGAAGCAATTCAGTCAATCATGAGACTGTTATTACAGTACATGAGGGCTGAAATATAGATAAGAAGAAGGTCAGATCCAAGGTTGAAGACACAATGAAGAAGACACACACTCTAGAATGTCTGTAGATACTCAAGTATGAACACGTGATGAAGACCTCAATGATAAACACTGCTGTGGTATGTCACAGACTAAATCAAACTCTCTGTGAAGATTAAAGCATGTGGTAAGACTTTATTTACAGTATCCAGTAAACCTACAGTAATAAACACAGATTGTGTAATGTTGCAAGTAACCCTAATTCTAGGGTTAAGGCTATTATGTGTAGTTTATTAATATTCATTCATTCTCCTTCGGCTTAGTCGCTTATTGCCACAGCAGAATGAACTACCAACTATTCCGGCATATTTTTACGCAGCGGATGCCCTTCCAGCTGCAACCCAGTACCGGGAAACACCCATACACTCATATTCACACATGCACTCTTACTCTACAGCCAATTCTGTTTACACAATTCACTTATAGCGCATGTCTTTGGGGGAACTGTGGGGGAAATCAGAGCACCCAGAGAAAAACCCACACCAACATGGGGAGAACATGCAAACTCCACACAGAAATGCCAACTGGCCCAGCTGGGACTCGAACCAGCAACCTTCTTGCTGTGTGGTGACATTGCTAACCACTAAGCCACCGTGCCATTGACATAACCAATAACATTCACAAGACTTCAATCACATAGTGTGACATAAAAAAACAATTGGTTTATTTTTTTTTATGAAGAGTCCAGGGGCGGACTGGCCATAGGGAGCACCGGGATGGCCTGACAGTCTATCTGGCCTGCAACCGTGATTCTGGCCTGTTCCCCTTACACCCCTATTATTGGTCATGCTTACACCCCTATTATTGGTCATGCGTGCAACAAAAAGGGCTGCGATTGGCTCTAACGCTCTGGAGCTGTTCACAGATGATAAACACTGATAAACGGCAGCGGCGATCACAGCTGATCCATGATAGAAGCGGTGGAGAAAACTCTGCCAACATGCGCTGATCTGATTGGAAAAGTTTGAGAAAAAGCTTGAAAAGTTGAGAAATTCCCAACTTCTGCAGCGAGCAACGCCACTGAAGCGGCGCCGACGAATCCACAATGCAGTTCGGCAACGCCTGACGTCACCCATTCAAAGTGAATGGGAAGCGCTGTGAATGGGGCATAACAGCCGAGAGGAGAGGAAAAGTCACGCCAGCAGGTCAAATGGGCCACAGCGAGAGAGAGAGAGAGCGAGAGAGAGAGAGAGCGAGAGAGAGAGCGAGAGAGCGAGAGAGAGAGAGAGAGAGAGAGAGAGAGAGAGAGAGAGAGAGAGAGAGAGAGAGAGAGAGAGAGAGAGAGAGAGAGAGAGAAAGAAAAGGAGTACTTTAATTTTCTCAATCGCAGTGAAATAGAGGCTTCTGCTATAAGTGTCAGTAAAAGACTGTCCAGCAAACACGCAATGAAATTGTGCAGAGTTTCTGAGTTTTTAAGTAGTTGGAGCGCTGTAAATACTCTCGCTCGCCTCCCTCGCCATAGTAAACTACGGCGTCATAGCGCATATGAGATAAATGACATCAGTACATAATAACCGGTTATGATTATTACTGAACCTATACCGAAACTTTTCATAAACATTGCGCTCTGACCTGGCCTGAACTTCAATAACTTTTCCCGGGTGAAAATGCTGTCCCAGTCCGCCCCTGAAAGAGTCTCATTCAATTCTAATATTACCTGATAAACAAAGGAGCATTTTAATTTGACTTCTAGAAACTCTACACCTTTAACTCTTTTAAAACTAGAAACTCTATACCTCCGGTTTGATGGTAATAATTTAAACTCATTATGCAACCTGATAAGGGTCAGAGATTATACTTTTAGCTAATCTTATCAAGTTATTATGGTAAGCTGAATCATATAGGTTTTCTAATGGATGACCTACAATCTTGAAACATATTTTTTTATTATCTCCCTTAAGACTTTTTTTCCCCTCAGATTGGCTACAGAAAAAAACAATGACTTGCCTGTTTAACCCAATTAACCTTTGGAATTGCCTACCAGTGGAGATCAGAATAGCCCCTAGCCTGTCTATTTTAAGACACTTTTAAATGCCCACTTGTTTACACTGGCCTATAAGGCATTTTATTTAGCCTGTTTTCATGTCCTACCTACTCTCTTTTATTTTACCAATTTTTTGGTGTCTCCTGTTTTTATAATGTTGTAAAGCACTATAAAAAACATGCTATATAAATAAACTTAAAATACTTTAATGTAATTAAGCCTTTAAATTGCACTTAAAGCTGAATATCTTGCAGAATAATGAGCAATATATGACAAAATGCATGTAAATATTGTGCTTTATTAACCACTCTCATGTTTTCAACCATTCATGTTGTGTGTGTGTTTTTATTAAATGATGCTTGAGTGCTACACTACCTGTTTATGAAATTGTATTGAAAAGTGCAACCAACACATCTCATCAAAAATATTTTCCAATATTAAAAAACCAAGTACAAAAGTATTAAAACTATTATGTTTAAAAATGTGTTTAAAAACCTGTCTTTTATACAGCACTAATTTGTATATATGAAAAAGAATTAAAAATATCACAGGAGGGCGAATATGTTTGTCTTATAATGTATCAAAGACTATAGAAGACACAAAACATGTCACTCTTATAGTTTTGGATGGGGAAAAGTGTAACGCTCCATATGGCGAATGAAGCCCCGCCTACTAGTACAGGAGCCAATCATTGATCGCTATAGGCTGACGGGGAGTGTACTTTTACAACAGTTTATGTGGTCAACAAACACACTGGAACCTCTGCGAATACTTGCGTCACAGACATAAGAAATATATCCACATAAAGCTTGACATCTGTACTTTTAAATGAACTGACTACACTTGAAAACAAAAGTTTTCTAGTTTTGTAATCTGTATGAAACTCATGTGAGTTTCAGTCCATCCTGTCAAGCGCACATCACATGACAGCAACTACTCAAACGCCCACAAACTTGTAAACAAAGAGTCGCTGTCATTTCTTTAGGAGATTCGCCATCAAGACCAAGTTGTGGATTACTTCAGAAGAGCAGCACGATCTGACGAGGCATTATTTAGATGGTGATAATATGTAGAACGGCCATAAATGAGGTTGGTGTTGTGATCTCGTTCCTTTCGAGTGCGCATTAGCTCGGGCAACCTGAAAATATGCCAATTTTGTTTGATTCGAACGTTTAGAAACGAAACTTATGAGACAGTAGTTTAATTTTTTAATTATTGGTGATTCCAAATATATAATGTAATCGTGAGCTTAGGGCTGGACGATATGGCAAAAATTTATATCACGATATATTTCTTAATTTCGGTCGATACGATATAATTCCGATATCGATATGGACAATATTAAAAAGACAGGAAAAACTGCCAAGAGCGCACACAATGGATGTCTGTACCTACAAATGACTACATCTGAACTTGTAAAGTCTATAATACCTCCAGACTCTTATAACTTTTTTTTAAAAATAAAAACAGTACAAAAAAATAAAATTAATGTTCACTTTTTATTTGTATTTAGCCTTTACAAGCAATAAATGTGAAATAAACTATCAAATAAATAAAACTCTCAGACTTAGCTTATTTATATATATATATAGATTGGGCATAAATTAATTTTTTTAATCTAGATTAATCTCGAAATTAATCTAGAATAAATGGCTCATTTGAATTATGCTGATGGCATTCAGAATGTGTGCTACCAAAATAAGTCATTGAGAACGGGTTTCTCAAGCCAGGTGGCGCATTAGACCAGGGGCTCATCTCCTGTTTCCAAACCGCTTGAGAAACTGTTCTACTATGATAATTGGTGATGAAAATAAATGATGTTCAATAAGATGTACTTGTGTTTACTAACTATTTATTCAGTTAAACATGAATGTTGAGCTGTAGGCCTACATAAGCTCCAAACAGTGATTTCATACTTGCTTTTGATGTACGTACATACAGAAAATGCTGCTTCACAAAGGCAAGTTCACAGAGCCCTGACGGTGTGTCAAGCATTGAGTATGTTTACATGGGCAACAATACTTTAATACGATTTTAATATGATTAAAACAATACTCTTAAGATTAATACTAATTAAGATTCCACCATGTAAACAGCGATTTTTGATTACCTTAATGCGACTAAAGTCATAACTGAACTAAACAGAAATGGAATTGAGACGTGGAGTATGCAGATATTAGTGGCATTACTGACAAACTATTACTGTCATGTAGGACTTTTCGCCATATTTTCCGACAAGATCCACACAGGCAGCTGTCAGTAAAGGACCGCACACACACACACACACACACACACACACACACACACACACACACACACACACACACACACACACACACACAAACAGACGCGCACACACAGACGCGCACACACAGACGCGCACACACAGACGCGCACACACATCGCGAAATGCGGAAGTTTTTTTTCTTCTCATTTGGCGTGCGTTATTAAATTCCATAACACTTTCACCAGTCTTTACTCATTATTTGAGTCTAATACCCCAGTTTGTCACGGCGCATGAAGGAAATGTTCATAAGTTAAAGTGAAACTGCTGAACTGCAGTTAGAGTCAGGCATCCTGCTGATCTGATTCAGAAGGGTACTCTTTAGACAAATCACCGGCCAGGTATACATCCGCACTAAAATACCAAGGTGAAAGTCATCATAGCTTTCATTAGCTTGCGTAGAATAGACCCAGCTCCCAACCTAACTTTGAGAATAGATTTACTGCTTTTTTTTTTTTTTTTTTTTTTTTTTTTTTTTTTTTTTTTCGCACGATATATTTGCACAATTTGCAGAGCACCGAAACTATAAGTTTATTGGAACTTAAAAAGCCGAACCCCACTGCATTAGTCTTTCTTCTATTATATCAACTACTGTATTTTGTCAGCATTCTTACTTGTGGAAGCTTGTTCATTCACATCTGCATTCAGAGCACTCATTTTGTAGCTAAAACTTTCTGCAACGGTCACGGAGCTTAACCAACTGCTATGCTGCCATTAGACTGTAAAAGGCTCGTGTGCTGCTGAGCGCTGGCTGCGTGTCTGTGATGTACTGTACGTCATCACGCAGGTGACATCGCGCGCTTTCTGACGGGTGAGCACTGAAAGCCATTCAGTAACAAGTGATAAAATGTATAAGATCTTATGTATATAATAATATATATATTTATGCAAATTTATATCGAAATACCGGAAATGGGTTCAAAAATCATATCATCGTTATTGAAAAAAAATCTATCGCGATATATATTGATATCGAATTATTGTCCAGCCCTACGTAAGCTTGACAAACAAATTTGGAGAATTTGACGTTTCCCCATTCAGACAGAATGCCCGAGCATACTGCCCGAGAGGTGTTTCAAAGATGGCCACCGACTGAAATTACTTGCCTTAGAGGGACTTTGACTGTACACAGTGCTCAGCATAAATAAGTGTACCCCATGTTGAAAATGAATATTCTTATCCATTTCTTTTTTTTTTGTGAATATAGATAATACATTTTGGTGCATTTTAAGAAAACAGGTTTATTAAACAGTTATATTCATTAAAATAAGAGTTTGGTCACCTAATATCTTCAGGAATAGAAAGATAATGCATTAAATTCAAATGAAATACTGCAAAAAAAAAAAAAAAATAGACAAACTACGAAAGTTCAACTCAATTTTATACATTTGTTTTTTGTCTTGATTTTTGTTCTATTTAAAAATATATATATTTTATACTTTTCCTTAATATATTAATTTGGCTCAGTGGTTAGCACTGTCTCCTCACAGCAAGAACGTTGCTGGTTCGAGTCCCGACTGGGTCAGTTGGCCTTTCTGTGTGGAGTTTGCATGTTCTCCCCGTGTTGGCGTGGGTTTCCTTCAGGTGATCTGGTTTCCCCCTCAGTCAAATGACATGTGGTAAAGGTGAATTGGATGAACTAAATTGGCCATAGTGTATGAGTGTGTATGAATGTGAGAGTGTATGAATGTTTTCCAGTACTGGGTTGCGGCTGGAAGAACATCGCTGCGTAAAACATATACCGGAATAGTTGGCGGTTCATTCTGCTGTGGCGACCCCTGATAAATAAGGAACTAAGCCGAAGGAAAATTTATGAATTAATTTGGGTTTACATATCTTTGACAATTATCATTATCATATCTTTATTTTAAGTTTTTATTTTTAGATTAGCTCTAGATTTTATGTTAAATAATAATTAATAATTAATAATAATAATAATAATAATAATAATAATAATAATAATTCCTTCCATTTATATAGCGCTTTTCTGCTTTACACATCTTTTTCGAAGGACATCCTAGGATTTTTAATGACTACAGAAAGTCAGGACCTCGGTTTAACGTCTCATCCGAAAGACGGCGCTCACTGAGCAGTATAGAGTCCCCTTCACTATACTGGGGTATTAGGACCCACACAGGCCGCAGGTTAAGAGCCCCCTCCTGGCCTCACTAACACCACTTCCGGCAGCAACCTAGCTTTCCCATGTGGTTTCCCATCCAGGTACTGACCGGGCTCAGCCCTGCTTAGCTTCTGTGGGCAACCATGTGAGAGTTGCAGAGAGCTAGCTGCCAGCAGTGTATTACATATTATGCAATGTACATATTATGTAATGTAATATGTAATACACTGTACAAATTCTGGGTTTCACACACATATTTTATGTTGTCATAAACTGATTAAGTTAACTTACAGTAATTGTTTTTACGAATTTAAGTTGATTGAACATAAAACAATAAAATTATCACCAAAAAACTCAAGTATTGTGGCGATTCAGCTCATTTTAAATAAGTAGTTGGAACAAGAAGCAAAAATAAATTTGAGTGTAATATTGTTTAACATCCTATAGTAAATCTTGATTTAAAAGACAGATTTACTCATGCTGAGCACTGTATGTTGTCATTTTTTAAAAACTAATCATTAAAAAAAAAAAAAAACTGCACGAATCACCTGACAAAAGTGTTTTGTTGCTTATTTACAAAGAAATTCAGGTTTCAAAAGTGTGACCCAACTGCAACTGATGTGAACGAGAGAGTTAGCAAGTAGTCAAAGAAGCTCTCTTGCTCAAACTCTTAGAGAGAGGAAACTGTCAGTAAACCTCTGCATTGCAGCAGGAAGAACAGCTGATGTGGGGCCGAGTGAGAGCCCGGATGGGATTCAAGAAAAAAAAAAAAAGACGGATGGAAAACGACAGGATAGAGCTGGCAGGGGGGGTAAAAAAAAAAAAAAAAAAAAAAAAAAAAAAAAAGTAAATAGGCCTTTTTGACCACAAATGAAGCATGCAGGGCCCTGCCGGTCATGGGCCGGGCCATATGTCACTGACCACAGCACTGGAGAGACTCCTGATCCATTTAGCTCTCCACATTTCCACATCACTCCAAAGCTTTGGACACACACACACACACAGTCCTGCTGCCTAAAGCTGCTTTACTGAATGCAGGAAAAATCCTGTTTGTGGCACAAAGAGAGGCTTTGGCACCCTGTTCTCTGACCCTGGGATGAAAAAAAAAGATTTATTGTGGCGTGTTTGAGTATGAGCGACCTGAGGGATCATTCAATAATCATGAGTGAAACCTGCAACTCGTGAAACAAATCACAGCTCATTCAGGTCGCTCCTCCGTGTCTCAGGTTGAGCATTAAGTGATCCGTATTATATAGAGTCTGAAAGCGGATTGGACGTGCCACGTTCAAAGCCGGTTATAAAATATGCCGACAGACGTGCACCTGGTGACCGCACATCAATCGAATTCTTCATGAAAGGAACAGTTCAGCCAAAAACCATGATTTTTTCCTTCCAAACGCATATGGATTTGTTGGGTTTTTTTTTTTTTTAATTTATACTGGAAAACATTTTTGATGAGATGTGTTGGTTGCACTTTTCAATACAATTTTATAAACAGGTAGTGTAGCATTCAAGCATCATTTAATGATAAAAAAACACACACACAAAACATAAATGGTTGAAAACATGAGAGTGGTTAATAAAGCACAATCTTTACATGCAACCTAGATAAAACAATGGGACGGCCGATAGACAGACAGACAGACAGACAGACAGACAGACAGACAGACGGAAAGACAGATAGACAGACAGACAGACAGACAGACAGACAGATGAAAACTATTGATAGAACAATAAAAAAAACAAACAATAGATCGATAAAACAAAATATAGAATGAACAATAGTGATAGAACGAACAATGAATCAATAGAATAATAGATAAAATGAACGATAGAATGAATGATAGATCGATAAAATAGATAGACGATAGAATAGATAGAATAAATAGAACGAACAATAGAATGACAGAAAAAATGTTAGATTGGTAGAATAATAGAAAGAATGAATGTCAGAACGAATGATAGATTGCAAAAACAATAGACAGAACAAATGATAGACCAATAGAACAATAAATAAAACGAACAACAGAACAAACGACAGAATGACAAAACAAATGATAGATCGATAGAAAAACAGATAGAACAAACAATAGAACAACAGAACGATAGAATAATAAATAGAATGAATGAAAGAATGATAGAACGATCGATAGAACAATAGACAGAACGAACAATGGATCGATAGAACAACAGACAGAATGAATGATAGACAGATAGAACAATAAATAAAATGAACAATAGAACAACAGAACAAATGATAGATCAATAGAACAATAGATAGAATGAATGATAGAACAGAATTAACAATAAGATTGATAGAACAATAGATAGAATGAATAATAGAATGACAGAACGATCGATAGATCAAAACATGATAAAACGAATGATAGATCGATAAAACAAAAGATAGAACGAACGATAGAACAACAGAACGAACAATAGATCGATAGAACAGTAGACAGAACAAACGACAGTTCGATAGAACAATAAATAGAACGAACAATAGAACAACAGAACGAATGATAGATCGATACAACAATAGATAGAATGAACAATAGAATGACAAAATGAATGACAGATAGATAGAACAAACGATAGAACAACAAAACAAACAATAGATAGAATGTACGATAGATCAATAAAACAATAGATAGAATGAACAACAGATAGAATGAATGATAGAATGACGAATGATACGTCGATAGAACAATAGAACGAATGACAGATTGATAGAACAATAGATAGAACGAATGGTAGATCGGTAGAACAATAGATAGAACTAATGATAAAACAATAAATAGAACGAATGATAAATCAATAAAGCAATAGACAGAACGAACAATGGATCGATAGAACAACAGACAGAATGAATGATAGACAGATAGAACATAAATAAAATGAACAATAGAACAACAGAACAAATGATAGATCAATAGAACAATAGATAGAATGAACGATAGAACAACAGAACGAACAATAAGATTGATAGAACAATAGATAGAATGAATGATAGAACAACAGAACGAACAATAGATCGATAGAACAGTAGACAGAACAAACGACAGTTCGATAGAACAATAAATAGAACGAACAATAGAACGAATGATAGATCGATACAACAATAGATAGAATGAACAATAGAATGACAAAACGAACGATAGATCAATAGAACAATAGATAGAACAAAGGATAGAACAACAGAACAAACAATAGAAAGAATGTACGATAGATCGATAGAACAATAGATAGAATGAACAACAGATAGATAGAACAATAGATGGAATGAATGATAGAATGACAAAACGAATGATAGGTCGATAGAACAATAGAACGAATGACAGATTAATAGAACAATAGATAGAACGAATGGTAGATCGGTAAAACAATAGATAGAACTACAGATAAAACAATAAATAGAACGAATGATAGATCAATAAAGCAATAAACAGAACGAACGATAGATCTATAGAACAATAGACAGAACGAATGAGATTGACAGATAGAATGATATAGAACGGTAGAAAGAACGATAGAACAAATGAGATTGATAGAACAATAGATAAAACAAATGATAGACCGATAGATAAAACAAACAATAAAACAATAGATAGAACGAATGATAGACTGATAGAACAATAGATAGAACAATGATAGACCGATAGAACAATAGACAGAACAAACGATAAAACAATAGAATGAATGATAGATCGATAGAACAAACGATAGAACGAAAGCATGAACAATAGAATGATAGACAGATAGAATGATAGACAGATAAAGCAATAGAACGATAGACAGATAGAATGATAGATAGAATGATAGAAAGAACGATAGATAAAACGATAGAACAATGGACAGAATAATAGAACGATGAAACAATAGATAGATAGAACAATAGAACGATGAAACAATAGAAAGATAGATAGAACAGTGAAACAATCAGTGGTGTAAAGTAACTAATTATAAATACTCAAATTACTGTAATTGAGTAGTTTTTCTCAGGAATTGTAATTTACAGAGTAATTTTACAAAATGTGTACTTTTACTTTTCCTTAAGTACATTATTAGGTCAGTATTTGGTACTTTTACTCCACTACTTTCCTTCAACCTGCAGTCACTACTTTATTTTTTCTTGCCTATGGGGACTAGAAAAATCAGTCCTGAGATTCCTGTCCAATCAAATCGCACATAGAAGGTAAATCGCATCATAATGAGCTACCTCAAGACATGTGTGCTTTATAATTGCAGCAAACTGTTTGGAAGCATTCAATGTCCAAGAAGATATCCAAAATCTTTACACACATTGACCCAGAGACTGTTTAGATACATGTCACTGATGATAAGATGACGGATGTTTACTGTATGAAGACCAAAATGGCCTTAAACACACAGCAGGCGCAGGACGTCAACATGACGTCAGATTGACATTGTACCCATAGTCATGGGGATGTTGCATTTTGTTTGGAAACGCAAATCAGGTTAACGTCAGAACTCAACGTCAGGCCAATGTCAATGTCCAACCTAAAATCAACCAAATATCAACGTCTAATGATGTTGCAGCTTGACGTTGTGTGAACGTTACCACTATAACGTCTATCAGACATTGAATTTTGGTTGCCATACGTGATGAATAAATGTCAGTATTTGATGTCAATATGATGTTGGTTTAAGATGTCGGCTCGACGTTGGATTTGTCACTTTCTAACAACCTAAAATCGACCAAATATCAACGTCATTTAATGTCATTATTGGACATCAAAATAATGTTGCCCTTAAACCGTGGCTAGACATTAGACATAGACTGAATTTTGGTCACTTGACATCACAACATAAATCTAACCTAATATTAACATCTTATGACGTTGTGTGCCTGCTGGGCAATAACTCGATGCACTACAGAATGTTAAGTTTACACACACATGCACAAATTACATGTAAATGTATCAGCTTTTAACATTGTAATACTCACTACGCATGAGCACTTTTAAAATGGCTACTTTTTGCTCATACTTTGAGTAATATTTACAACAGATACTTTTACTCTACTTCCACTATATTTTTAGGCAAGTTAAGGTACTTTTACTTAAGTATGATTTTTCAGTGCTCTTTCCACCACTGGAAACAATAGATAGAAAGCATGATAGAAAGATGAAACGATATAGACCAAACAACAGAACGATGAAACGACAGATAGAACGATGGATGAAATCATAGAACCATAGATATATAGAACGGTCTATATTATAGAAAGTTATAGAATGATAGACAGACGAAGTCAATGATTTATTTAAATTATTTACAGGTTTACTAATATTAACGTTTCTTAAAACAAAATACACTGTGTACAATGGGGAAAAAAGGTGTTGTTTTTACCCAGAATCTTATAACGTGCCTACACATTACCTACCTGTACACTCTCAGAAATCAAGGTACGAGAGCTGACACTGGAGTGGTACCTTTCCAAAAAGTACACTATTGTACTTATGTGCATCTTTTGAAAAGGTACCACCCCAGTGACAGCTTCTACCTTTATTTCTGAGAGTGTAGAAAACAAACTGCTTCAACAAACTACATTGTTAGTCAAGGTTAATTAATGTATTAACTGACAATGTTACCACAAATTCTGTTACATATTGTGTCTTTTATCAAATCAAAACAACAAGCCATTTGAGGCAAGGATTCAACAACAACACCACCACCAAACCCCAAACCTCTCTCCCCCAGACCATCCATCTAATACTAAAACTGCACGGCGACGGCGCAAATAACAGTCCATAAAAGCAGAAAGCCAATAAATAATAAGGTGAACATATCACAAACCCTCTTCAGTAATGAAAATCTGATGTGTGAGTATGTGTGTGTGTGTGTGAGTGAAAGTGAAAGAGACAGAGACAGGGCATTGATGCTTTACAGAGGAGATTTCCCCGCTGTCCTCTTTGTCTGTCAGGGTAAATGTGATGATTTACCCTTTGAGAATATTCTCTCTCTCTCTCTCTCCACTTCAAATTCTTGGGCGCATCAATACCAACACTTTAAACCGAAGGGCGCCGTGACTCTCCTTCCTGCCGGCTACTCTTTAAAACGCTCCTCGCTGATATTGAGCTAAATGCGAAGCGCCAATACTCTCCTCCGCTAGCTTTCTCAGAGGACGGTCTCAGCAGAAAGCTAAAAAGCTCGCAGAGGAGCCCTAGAAAGCCACTGAGGCGTGCCGGCCAAGAGAAACAGCACAGCCAAAGTTGGCAAAAACGCTGCGTCTGGAGAGCAGGCGAAGCCGTTAAAGTCTGCATGAACCTGAAGCTGCGATTGTTTAGTTTTTTTTCTTCATTTGTGAAGCAGATCCTGGAAAAACACAATATTAAATGAGAAAATAGTGGGTGTGGCTTGTTTTTTTTGGACTGCGAGCTGATTGGATGTAGTAAAGTAGGCATTTAATTAAGAAAGATCAGGAAAAAGGTTTGGGGAGAGTTATTACAACCTAAAAGACACCTCCTCCTCGCCGTTTCTGTTGGTTTTTAAAACTGACAGTTGGAGGAGCGTGGTTAAGTATGTTAGCCACGCCCAATACCTCAGACAGATGTAATCTGAAATCGCATACTTCCATACTACAAAGTACACTAAGAACAGTATGCGAGCTGAGTAGTATGTCCGAATTCACAGAATTCAAAAAACAGTATGCGAGAAGTACCCGGATGCTCTACCACTTCCGGCAAGATTCTGAAGTGTGCATCTGATGGACGCTACACTATCCCATGATACACTGTGAGTGAATTTATGGATGGGAGTGATGTGACACAACTGACGAGGCTAGGTCATATAATGATGACAAAATGGTGGATCCTGTATGTCCGAGTTCCATTCATACTACTCACAATTATACTGTATAGAACGTAATTTTCAGATCAGATCGACGGGACGGCCGACAGAAAGACAGAACGACGGGACGGCCGAAAGACAGATAGGACGACGAGACAGCTGACAGACAGATAGAACGAAAGAAAGGCCGTCAGACAGCTAGAACGATGGGACGGCTGACAGACAGATATAACGAAGGGACGGCCGACAGACAGTTAGAACGATGGGACGGCTGACAGACAGATAGAACGATGGGACGGCCGACAGACAGATAGAACAAAGGGACGGCTGACAGACAGATAGAACGAAGGGACGGCCGACAGATAGAGAGAACGAAGGGATGGCCGACAGACAGATAGAACAAAGGAACGGCCAACAGACAGATAGAATGACGGGACGGCCGACAGACAAGATAGAACGATGGGACGGCCGGCAGACAGATAAAACAACGGGACAGCCGACAGACAAATAAAACGATGGGACGGCCGACAGACAGATAGAACAAAGGGATGGCCAACAGATAGAGAGAACGAAAGGACGGGCGACAGACAGATAGAACGTCGGTACAACTGACAGACAGATAGAATGACCGGCTGGCCGACAGACATATAGAACGACGGAATGACTGCCAGACAGATAAAACGAAGGGACGGCTGACAGACAGATAGAACTAAGAGACAGCCGACAGACAGATAGAAGGATGGGACAGCCAACAGACAGATAGAAGGATGGGACAGCCAACAGACAGATAGAACGATTGGATGGTCAACAGACCGATAGAACGACGGGACGGCCAACAGATAGAGAGAACAAAGGGATGGCCGACAGACAGATAGAATGTTGGGATGGCCGAAAGACAGATAGAACGAAGGGACGGCCGACAGACAGATACAACGGCGTGACAACCGACAGAGAACAAAAGGATGGCCAACAGACAGATAGAATGAAGAGACGGCTGACAGACTGATAGAACGATGGGACGACTGGCAGACAGATAGAATGAAGGAACGGCCGACAGACAGATAGAACGACGGGGCAGCCGACAGGCAGATAGAACGATGGGACAGCCGACAGGCAGATAGAACGATGGGACAGCCGACAGGCAGATAGATCGATGGGATGGCCAACAGATAGGTAAAACGATGGGATCATTTCTGTTGAGTACTGGTGAACATTTTTTTTTTTTTTTTTTTTCCAGTACTGAAATTCAGTATCGTGACAAGTCTAATATAGTGAAAGAATCAGTTCATTAGCTTGAGTTTGATAAATGGCATCTAATACATGTGTTTGGGAAAGATAACGTTAGCTAACTAGTGCAATTTCCTTTAACTTAGCTGAAAATGAGGTCCGATATCCCTTTTTATTTTCACCATCCATTCAGAACAGACCCTCAGGTCACTCTGAAAGCATTAAAATGATACATTTGCGTTTTCTTTTCGCTAATTAGATATACAGCCTAGTACACACACACAAACAATACGCCATCGCAGACACCGTTCCTGTGTCACTTCAGGTGATACTTTCGATTTTCTTCCCACCGAAGCCTCAATTTCGCTTTTAAAATGGCGGCCGCGTGAAATCAGTCTATGGCTGAGTAGTACATTTAAATTTAAATGCAGTACCTACTGAGTAGTAGGCGATTTTGGACGCAGCCTGAAAACTTACCTGAAAACAAACAGAAAGTGCATTTTCATATTTTAACTTCAGATAACAAGGGGATTTTTGATTTTAGATTTTTTTCTTAATGACATCTAATGGCACAGATAAATTGTTCCCCACAAAACTAGCAATGTGAGCTAACAAAATCATGGGGTTAGTTTTGATTTCATTTGTATTTTAACGCCCGAAAAACCCAGATGTGTTCGCCTGGTGGCCCCCGTCGGCAAAGGTGAAACCCGCGACGGAGGGAGGGCGCTAACCTCGCTTTTTTATCTCCCACCGGCAGCATGTTGGGATCATGAAGTTCGTTCAGACGCATCGATCGGCGGGTCGAGCCCCCCACCGTGTGCTCTGCACCCTCGCAAGCTTCTGTAAACACTTAAATCCAGCCGATCAATGCGGCTCATTCAACCCGCGGCATTGAGTCGCTCGCTCACACACGTGGTGAATCCCAAACACACACAGATACATATACACACATACATATACACATTCATAGAGCTCGTAAACATATTAGAGAGAGACAGGCCCTGCAGAATGAGAGAGTATGAAAAATCTGCTTTGGAGCTTCGTGGAGAAATGGAGGGATGAGGTAAATGTGGAAGACCGCCAGAGAGAGAGAGAGGGAGTGAGAGAAAGAGAACAAACATACACAAACACACACTTCTAGATAGTTCATTGAACTATCTAGGAATCATTGAAAATATACTAATTATTATTACTGTTTTATCCTAAAATGTTGATTGTTAAATGGTCAGTTTACTAATTATAATTAATATTAATTTATTAATTTATTTTTACTACTAATATTTACTCTGTTTACTATGTTTTCATATACAGTTGAAACCAGAAGTTTACATACACACTGAAAAAAAAAGAACATAACCATTTTTAAAAAAATGTCTGATGGTAAATAATACTAAACATTTACTATTTTAGGTCCGTTAGGATTACCTAAATGATTTACATTTGCTAAATGCCAGATTATAATAATGAGAGAATTTTTTTTGAGAATTTGTTATTAATTTCTAGACAGTCATACATAAAGTTGAAGTCAGAATTATTAGCCTCCCTGACTTATTAGCCCCCCTGAATTATTAGCCCCCGTTTATTTTTTTCCCCAATTTCTGTTTAACTGAGAGAAGATTATTTCAACACATTTCTAAACATAATAGTTTTAAAAACTCATTTCTAATAACTTTTTTATTTTATCTTTGTCATGATGACAGTAAATAATATTTTACTAGATATTTTTCAAGACACTTCTATACAGCTTAAAGTGACATTTAAAGGCTTAACTAGGTTAATAACTAGGCAGGTTAGGGTCATTAGGCAAGTTATTGTATATTGATGGTTTGTTCTGTAGACTATCGGAAAAAAAAATAGTTAAAGGGGATAATAATTTTGACCCTAAAATGGCTTTTTAAAAATTTAAAACTGCTTTTATTCTAGCCAAAATAAATCAAATAAGGCTTTCTCCAGAAGAAAAAACATTCTGACTGGGTAATAATTCTGACTTCAACTGTCCATTTCTTTGGTATTTTTTTAGCTTTGCTTTTAAACTGTATAACTTTGGTCAAATGTTTTGAGTATCCTTCCACAAGCTTCTCACAATAGTTTGCAGGAATTTTGGCCCATTCCTCCTGACAGAATTGGTGTAACAGAATTGGAGTCAGATTTGTAGGCTGTCTTGCTCGCACAAGCTTTTTCAACTCTGCCCACAAATTTTCTATAGGATTGAAGTCAGGGCTTTGTGATGGCCACTCCAAAACATTCACTCTGTTGTCCTTAAAGCACATTTTAACTAATTTGGCAGTATGCTTAGGGTCATGGTCTGTTTGGAAGACCCATTTGTGGCCAAGTTAAGGTGCTGTTTGTTTTTATATTTGATTTTTTATATATATTTACTTTTGTACAAAAGTCCAAAAGTGAAGAATTGATGTTATTTATTACTTGATTGTTCAAGCTTACAGAAGTGCTCTGTTTGTTAACAGAGTTGTTGAATGTTAAAATAAGGTGAATTAAATAAAAAAATATGGAACATCCTGGATTTGTTTCTTCGCTCTTCTTTATTCTTTTTTGTATGCGTTATAGAAGTATCAGATTGGGTTTCCGTAACAGTAGATAATTCAAATCATATGACTCAGACTCGGACTACAAAAAATACCTGATCATGACATCCCTAATTTATTATAATTATTATTATTATTGTTATTATAATAATAATTATTATTATTATTTTTATTATTATTATTATTATGACTACTACTACTACTACTACTATCTTATTCTTTTATTATCTTTTAAATAATAATTTTTGTCCTTTTTCTTATTTATGTATTTATAAAATTGCTAAATGTGTTTATGTATACCGTATATGTACTATACAACTTTATTATTGTATTCATTAAGTAATCTGTAATGTTTTGTAAATACTTCAATAAAGATCTTTTTAAATTTGAACTGAATTGAGTGAGAGAGATATTACAAACCATGTACAGTTGTGCATTTTATTTATTTTTATATTATTATCATCATTATTATTATTATTATTATTACTACTACTACTACTTTCTTTTTCTTTCATTATCTTTTTAATAATCATTAGTCTTTTTTTATTATTTGTGTATTCATTTATCAAATTTCTAATTGTGTTTATGCATGTAAACAGTGCATCCGGAAAGTATTCATAGCACTTCACTTTTTCCATATTTTTTATGTTACAGCCTTATTTGTTGATGCACCTTTGGCAGCAATTACAGCCTCAAGTCTTTTTGAACATGATGGCACAACTTTGGCACACCTGTCTTTGGGAATTTTTGCCCATTGCTCTTTGCAGTACCTCTCAAGCTCTATGGGTTGGATGGGAAGCGACAGTGTAAGACGGTGTACGGTGTTTCAGATCTCTCCAGAGATGTTCAAAAGGATTTAGGTCTGGGGTCTGGCTGGGCCACTGTATATTTACTATATAATCACTATAATCATATAATCACTTTACCATTTCATTCATTATGTAAACCTGCAATGTTTTGGCAATACTTCAATAGGGTATATGCTGAAGAAGGACTTTTAATTTGTCAGTAACCTGGGTCAAACGTTTCCGGTGAACTCTATGCCATTACAAAATCGGTGCGTTTAAGGTCTAAGGTTTAACGATCTTCACTGCTTAAATGATATTGTACATCATACCTGTCAACCCTCCCGTTTTTCCCGGGATTCTCCCGTATTTTACAGTTCTATCCCGCTGTCATCCCGTAAAGGTATTTTCCCGTATTTCTCCCATATTTTTTCTTTTTCTGAGAAGAGCTGATCCTCCCTATTTGCAACCCATACCGCCGAACCACCAGGGGCCGCCCTTGCTCTTAAATATGAATCGGTTCTGTGCTTTCATTTTATTTAGGCATAGAAACACTTTGGAATAAACATAAAAACGGCACGATTCATTTCCTTTTCATTACAGGCGCCATTGCCCCTATGCAATCCTCAAAACAGTCAGTTCATATAAAGATGCATGACTGTCAGCTGATGCACTCCATAGAGATAATAGACGCTGTTTCCCAAGCGGATTCTGTACGTACGGGATTTGATGCTGAACTCAAGTGGACACTGGGTTTTGGGTGCGTGTTTGAACAGACATATACACATAATAATAATAATAATAATAATAATAATAATAATAATAATAATGGCGGTTCATTCCGCTGTGGCGACCCAAGATTAATAAAGGCACTAAGCCGAAAAGAAAAGGAATGAATGAATAATATAATAATAATAACAACATCATCTAGACATGTCGATCTAGTTGGGTTTTCTTTTAAACACAACAAATTTTGTCCTAAATGAGCATAAACAGTTAGGAAAACAGTCAAATGGTTTCAATATAGATATGTGCAGTTTTAAAGTGACAGCTCTGTTATTTATTGTAAACAAACCAAAAAAAATAAAAATAAAAATAATCGCTGCTCTTTAATCAGAATGTTTAAATTATACAGTGAAGAAAATATGAGAGTTGATAACTTGATTCTATTTCTTTATAATAGCTAATAGTTTAAATGAGCTGAACTGTTTGCTAATTTATTTGCAGCTTTTTCTGATGTATACTAATTATTATATCCTTGAAAACAGCTCCAGATGAACATATTTATTTTTATTTTATTTATTTTATTTTTGGGTTGGAGGGGGGGGTTATCCCTTATTTTCCACATCCAAATGTTGACAGGTATGTTGTACATTCTGAGATATAAAGTGGGTCTCAGAATGTACAAGAACCAGTGCATTAAATTACATTTTTCCGCACCATGTCTTTAAAGTATTTAAATTTATCTTACCCCAGTATTTTCAATGGAGTTCCAGCGCTAGCCTGCTGATCCTGATGGGTGCTTTTTGACAGCTTTTCATCTCGGTTTACGCTTCAACAACTACATGAACGCTGAAGTCTATTTAACTGATTATATTTTAATTACATTACAACATCGATGCTGTAAAAGGAACTGTATACAATTGAAAGTGTCACATTAACCAATCACCAGAAGTATATCGGTATGAAAAGAAACACAAGCTCTGCATATACCCTATAAAGATCTTTTTCAATTTGAACTGAATTGAGAGAGAGAGAGAGAGAGAGAGAGAGAGAGAGAGAGAGAGAGAGAGAGAGAGAGAGAGAGAGAGAGAGAGAGAGATTACAAAACCATCTGAACAAGTGTACAGTTGTGTATAGTATTTTATAGGGGGAGATAAAATCGGTATCAATATTTATTGACCGAATACCATTGGCAATATCAATAAAAAAAGATTCGGTAAGAAGTTTCAATATGAAGGCTATAGTTTTATTAAAATGTGGCTGCTGAGCGCGCACCTTGGAAGCAGTGCCAATAAGCTTAGGGTGTAAGTTTGTCATTTTTTCCAATGGAGGCGCGTGACTTGTCGACGCACATATGGGAGCGCTGCGCACATGTTGTGCAAGCAGCGCACACAGGAACCGCGGGCATTTTCCAGCCGCACCTAGTTAAAACCATCTGAACTTTTCCAAATGCCCCGAGCACACCGCGATTTATGCACGTAGAGCTAACCAATCTGCTTCACACTTTATATGGAATATACACATTTCAGTAATAACGGCAGACTAATTATGTCTCTATTAACTTGTATCGGAGCAGCAGCAATGATTTGTGTATTTGTCGTCCTCTGAGAAAATGGTTGATGGTCACCTAATTACAAGAGACACCAAGAGAGCTTGAGCACAAAGGCCATAGTAAATGCTCAGGTAATCCACGCGCATGTCACTTCAGGTCAGAATAACAACATATGCGAAAATGAGAGCCGTATAGCAGCAGTGAAGAGATTGTAAATAAAAAAGGATGTCGCCAGAGTGGCTTTTTGGTTTCTTTTCTTGCGCATCCCAGCCACTACTTCCCTATCTGAAAGATTTCTTAACATATGGGGTAATATAGGCCCCGTTTACACTAATACGTTTTAGTTTTAAACCGGCGTTTTAGAATGAAAACGATCTGCGTTTCACCTAGCACTTTTGAAAAACTCTCCGTTCACACTACACTGCTAAAAACGCACATCACGTGACCATACACACACTCTGGCATGCACTGCAGCGATGAGAGCTGTGCACAGCGGACTGTTTATCAAGGATCTACTGCTGGATCTACTCTAACTATATTTGTTAAACGTGATATTTAATTAATCTTGTCTATATCTAATGACATATTCCCCGACTTTGGTCTTTTGAATCTATTACTTGTTCTCAGGTAACGTGTTTTGGATGAGCTCAAAGATAATATATTAATGTAACCACGTACACTGATTCTGCACATTTGACTGATTGTTTGCATTTATTTCCTATATTGTATGAACTTATTGTACGTTATACTTTTATAATGGTCATTACTGATTATTAAAACTGATATACAGCAAAAGAGAGGATATGTTTCGTATTTTTTAATGAAAACAGGCAGTTATGTTATAGGCTCCGTTTTGTTATAAATATTCATACAGTGAATATGACTGTGAAGATATTTTGATATAAATATGTAACTACATGGGCGACGCAGTGGCGCAGTAGGTAGTGCTGTCGCCTCACAGCAAGAAGGTCACTGGTTCGAGCCTCGGCTGGGTCAGTTGGCGTTTCTGTGTGGAGTTTGCATGTTCTCCCTGCGTTCGCGTGGGTTTCCTCCGGGTGCTCCGGTTTCCCTCACAGTCCAAAGACATGCGGTACAGGGGAATAGGGTAAGCTAAAATTGTCCGTAGTGTATGAGTGTAAATGAGTGTGTGTGGATGTTTCCCAGAGATGGGTTGTGGCTGAAAGGGCATCCTCTGTGTGAAAACATGCTGGATAAGTAGGCGGTTCATTAAGCTGTGGCGACCCCAGAGTAATAAAGGGACTAAGCCGAAAAGAAAATGAATGAATGAATGTAGCTACACGACGCCTTAACATTTTTAGTGTCTGTTAAGCTGTTAGTATCAAAATGAAAATAGGCTGTTCCTTATATCATGTTTTCATTTTATTGTTAAGAAAGCGAAACAAGCCAGGTTGATGTGAATGAGGTTATAAAGCACACAACTCCCTTTGAAGATTTACCTGACGTGTCTTCGGGAGTTTGTTTTCCATATCAAACTTGTGAAGTCTGAACTTACAAGGAGAGGATGCAAGACTGAACTGTGTGTAGGCTACTTAATATTGAGGAAAAAGCCTCAATTAGATAGGTGAATGTCTGCAGCCCCGCCTCCATTTTTAGATGTCTTCGTTTTCCACCATCCACACTAACACAGAGCAGCAGCGTTTAAAAATGAAAACGGGCTCTTCAGCATTTTCAAAATGCTTCGTTTTTGGGGCTCGAAAACTCCAGTGTAGTGTGGACGGATGGCGTAACCGTAGCAAAATGTATGCATTTTAAAACTAAAACGTATTAGTGTAAACAGGGCCATAGTCATTCAATTTCAAGATTTGTAATGTTGCAGTATGTATTTGAATAATGATGGTTAGTTTTTTTTAGTGCTGGGCCGTTAACGGCGTTAACGTGCTGCGTTAACGCGAGACTCTTATCACGCGATAAAAAAATATCGCCGTTAATCTATTCTCAAAGTTGGGTTGGGAGCTGGGTCTATTTTACGCAAGCTATGATGGCTTTCACCTTGATATATTACCGCGGATGTATACCTGACTGGTGAGCCGTCTGCTCTTTTGAATCAAATCAGCAGAGACTCTAACAGCAGTATGGCAGTTTCACTTTTCATTTATTCCTTCGTGACAAACTGGGGTATTAGACGCAAATACGGAGTAAGGACAGGTGAGAGAGTTATGGAATTTAATGACGCATGCCAAATGGTAAGAAAAAAAACTTCCGCATTTCACGATGTGTGTGTGTGTGTGTTTGTGTATGTGTGTGTGCAGTTGTGAGAAAATATGGCGAAAGGTCCTAAAGACCGTGGTGTTTACTTCAATAATGCCACTAATATCTGCATACTCCACATCTTAATTCCATTTCTGTTTAGTTTAGTGATGACTTTAGTCAGATTAAGCTCATCAGAATTCGCTGTTTGAAGCTTATATAGGCCTACAGTTCAACATTCATGTTTAACTGAATAAACAGTTAGTAAACACAAGTACATCTTATTGAACATCATTTATTTTCATCACCAATTATCATAGTAAAACAGTTTCTCAAGCAGTTTGTGATGCCTTTTGATGAGATGAGCCCCTGGTCTAATGCGACACCCGGCTTGAGAAACCTGTTGTCAAAGACTTATTATTTGGGTAACACACATATTCTGAATACCTTCGGCAGAATTCAAATGAGCCATTTTAATCTAGATTAATTTCAAAATTAATCTAGATTAAAAAAATTTATCTATGCCCACCTATAGTTTTTTTTACTTGAAAGCTCAGATTTGATTATCATAATT
>LR812526.1:16523799-16526299 GCA_903798195.1 Danio kyathit | reverse complement strand
GGATGGATGGATGGATGAATGGATGGATGGATGGATGGATGGATGGATGGATGGATGGATGGATGGATTATTGGATGGAATGATGGATGGATGGTTAAATCACCTGATAAACAGAATGATGGATGGATGGATGGATGGATGGATGGATGGATGGATGGATGGATGGATGGATGGATGGATGGATGGTTAACTCACATAATAAACAGAATGATGGATGGATGGATGGATGGATGGATGGATGGATGGATGGATGGATGGATGGATGGATGGTTAACTCACATAATAAACAGAATGATGGATGGATGGATGGATGGATGGATGGATGGATGGATGGGATACACAACGATAGATAGAACAGTACACAGACAGAACGAAAGAGAGAACGATAGAAATACAGACTGAATAGAATGACTAAACAGCAGACAGAATGATAAAAAGAACAACTGATAGGCCTGTATGTCTGTCTATCTGTCTATCGATGCACTATTAGACACTTACCTACGAATTCAGATAGGAAGACCACAAAAAAGGGTGTGACCAGGTCATTAATGCCCTGCACGTATCCGCTAGCGGGGTGACGAATGGCCCAGATGAACAGAATCCGCTCAAACACCTGGAAAATACAAACAAACAAACAAAAAAACAAGACAATGATTCACAAAAAAATAATTTCTCATAGGTAATGTGATTGTTGACTTTTGGCAATGGGTGTTTCTTAATTGACTCTTGACAGACCACCAGATCCACTCATTTAGATGCTTGGTTTGCAAACGGAGCTGCATTTCAAGAGCTCTTTTTCTTGTGGTTTCTGAGTTACTTGTGTTGTGCTTTGCTATAAGAGACGAAACACCACAGCACCCCCTGCTGGTCTACATCCAATTACACAAAGCTCAGTTATACTAATGCATGCTCTCTGCAAGCCATTAAAACATATTCCAGGACTTTGGTAACATCATTAGTGAAATTATTGATGAATTCTTTCAGCGGTGGAGACTTTCTTGTTGTGTTTTGGTTTATTATTACATAAAAATGATGCGTGAGGAGAATAACTTCATTTTAATTACAATGTTAACTACTATGAGAAGCAAAAATTGAACTACAGTATGTTAAACCAAACTGCTCCAAAAGGTCAATTAGCCAGGTTAGTTTTTAAAATAAAATAAATATAATAAAGCCACATAAAATTATTTGACATGTTAATTTAGCCAACAAAAAAAAAACCATGACATTTAATTAAGTAAAATGAAAGAATGTGATTTATCAAATGCCATTTTTGTTGTTGACACAATTTATACTGTAGTCAAAAGACAATTTCTGCTAACAACCTGTTGAAATGAAATCTGAATGGGTTATTGTTTTGGAAAATTATAAGTAAGAAATTATAAGTAAATGTATGTGCTGCTCTTTTACAAAAAAAAAAAAACAGTGTTATTATAATTCTAAATTATTAAGCTGTGAAACAAAATAAATACAGAATAAATCATATAATCATTGTTAATGTGTAGTCATACTGAATAGGTAAAACAATTGTCAATATGGCTTATTAAAAATGACATTATTCAACTAGAATTTTAAAAAATATATACACTCAAAAAAAAAAAAAAAAAAGAAATTGAAGCAAAATTAATTATGTCAGAATTTCGTCAAAATACCTCCAACTTTAATTATATTTTGAATTAGATGGCAAATAGATGAAATATGTATACATTTTCCGCCTCACCTGATTTACACTAACCGGCCACTTTATTAGGTACACCTTCCTAGTACCGGGTTGAACACCCTTTTTGCCTTCAAAACTGCCTTAATCTTTCGTGGCATAGATTTAACAAGGTACTGGAAATCCACAATTGACATGATAGCATCACGCAGTTGCGAACATGCATGATGGGGATCTCCCGTTCCACCACATCCCAAAGGTGCTACATTGGATTGAGATCTGCTGACTGTGGAGGCCATTTGAGTACAGTGAACTCATTGACATGTTCAAGAAACCAGTCGGAGATGATTTGCGCTTTATGACATGACTTGTTATCCTGCTGGAAGTAGCCATCAAAAGACGGGTACAGTGTGGTCATAAAGGGATGAACATGATCAGCAACAATACTCAGGTAGGCTGTGGCGTTGACACGATGCTCAATTGGTACTAATGGGCCCAAAGTGTTCCAAGAAAATATCCCCCACACCATTACACCACCACCACCAGCCTGAACCGTTGATACAAGACAGGATGGATCCATTTTTTCATGTTGTTGACGCCAATTCTGACCCTACCATGCAAATGTCGCAGGATAAATCGAGACTCATCAGACCAGGCAACATTTTCCAATCTTCTATTGTCCAATTTTGGTGAGCCTGTGCCAATTGTAGCCTCAGTTTCCTGTTCTTAGCTGACAGGAGTGGCACCCGGTGTGTTCTTCTGCTGCTGTAGCCCCATCTGCCTCAAGGTTGGATGTGTTGTGTTCAGAGATGCTCTTCTGCATACCTCGGTTGTAACGAGTGG
>LR812526.1:16434230-16523699 GCA_903798195.1 Danio kyathit | reverse complement strand
CTATTTGAGTTACTGTTGTCTTTCTATCAGCTGGAACCAGTCTGGTCATTCTCCTCTAGCACAGAATTACCGCTCACTGAATATTTTCTTTTTTTCTGTCGATTCTCTGTAAACCCTAGAGATGGTTGTGCGTGAAATACCCAGCAGATCAGCAGTTTCTAAAATACTCAGACCAGCCCGACTGGCACCAACAACTATGTCACGTTCAACGTCACTTAAATCACCTTTCTTCCACATTCTGATGCTCTGTTTGAACTGCAGCAGATCATCTTGACCATGTCTACATGCTTAAATGCATTGAGTTGATGCCATGTGATTGGCTGATTACAATTTTGCACTAACGAGCAGTTGGACAGGTTTACCTATTAAAGTGGCAGGTGAGTGTGTGTATATATAAAGCTCACTGTTAAATGACTGAAAGGTAACAATGCAGTATATAATGTTCATTTTCTTGCATGAGATCTCAATGTATCATCAGAAGCTACGGGTATTGCCAGAAGCCTTTAACTCGCATTTTATGAAGTTCCGTGGTTTCAGCTAATAATTTTCTTTAATGTTCTACTGAAGAAGAAAAAAAAAATCACCTACATCATGAATAGCCTGAGGATAAATACATTAACAGAAAATGTAAATTTTGCATGAAATATCCTGTTAAATGTGCCACGGCTGCTGTGTGCGATGCTGGCGGGTCTGACACAGGTGTGATCTGCAACGAGACTCAGGTGTTACTGTCAAAAAAAAAAAATTCACCTACCTCCTGTACCAAAGGCTGCTGGAACAAAGGAATCAAAGGGTTTGTCCTTGGGATATCGATGTGAATCTAGGGAAAGACAAACACACAGGTACATGTAGGTAAAACATAGGGGCTGTTTAAGACAAGTGTGTTTTTTTCTGATCGAATAGCTATTTTATTTATTTGACATGGATATCACAATTACACTGGACAAAACAAATGCATTTAAGTGTTTGAGCAGACTTGCTAATTCTCAACACCTGTCCAAGGGAGGCCTGACATTTTTTAAAACAAAAATATATACATATACAGATACACAAAATGATAATTCTTTACATAAAACAGACCCTCTGGTTTTTCGATTCCGCGGTCGGTGAATTCAACGCGAAATCAACAAAAAGTCACAAATATTCAAGATCCTGCAAAATTCTTAAATGTACACGCAAAATAATTGCAAAAAAAAAAAAATGTAAATAATCTCTTAAAACATCCAATTCCAAACCATACAATCAAATTATATTAATTTCAGTTTGCAATTAATTGTTTTACATGACTTATAGATGTTGCATACACAGCGCACGTGATGTATGTTAGGCCGTACTCACACTATGTACAGTTGCCTTGAATCGGGCCAAAGCACGCTTGTCCCCCCTCCCGTCTCCCCAGATGGACCGCACTCACATTACATTCGGGCCTGGGCGCGCTTACGTCATGGCGCTGCTCGGTAAGCGCTCTCGCTCAGCACAGGGGAGATTTCTTTGATTATATCGTTTAAGTCGTTTGATATGCGGTGACACCTTACAGTCTATGGGTGACACGCAGTATAATATTTCGCCGAACAGATTAGCCGCTTTTGACGCTCATAAACAATCATAAAGTCCTTGTGCTGCAGGAATTAGGAAGTTTGCTGAAGGCGCAGCTGACGTGCAGTGAGGGGTTTGCGTCTTTAATAATCTACGACAGTTTGCGTTCATTGAACAGTACGAATGATTAATTAATCCATATGAAACAGTCCCTTAAAAGTCACGTCTCGCTTTCAGTTTCAGGCTCAAGCACGCTTGCACTCACACTGTAAGCGAACCGCGCCTGAGCCCAAGTGAACCGCGCTCAGGCCCACCTCTTCCAACCGGGCCAGGGCCACCCAACTGTACCGTGCCTGAGCCCGATTCAGAGCACTCACACTTCTCAAACGATCCGGGAAACGGGCCTGGGCACGGTTCGGATAGCATAGTGTGAATAAGCCCTTAGTGTCTCTCAAACAATGACGTCTCACCTGCGCACTCACAATCCAAACCTTACATGAAATGATTTGCAGCCTGTGCAGTAAGCAGACACGGATTAAGCGCGAGTTATTTACATGTGAAGTCAATGCAAAGATGCAATTAGACATCCTGTGGTGCGAATTAGCCGTTATGTGCATTAAGATTACAACAGTCCCCTTTTATCAGTGGCAGACAAAATGATGCATTAATTAATTATTTGTTTATTTCAACAAATACAGTTGGGAAAAATAACTTCCATTGCGAGACTTCAATATTCACTTCAGGAGCATCTTTACTTTCTCCTGCATTCAAGAGCATGTGGACCTTCACTGTCATCAACCAGATAATCTGACTGAAGGGAATCTGGTTTAGAGAAAGCTCGCAATTTTTTCCACACAGCTCTCAGATTCACTGTAAACGCTGCTCTACGAATCGCTGTCCATCCCCCCTGCGTCTGTGATTGGGTTGCCGGCTACACGTATTGAAACTCCCCTTTTTGTGCAAACCCTTCCTGCTTTCGCCATTGGACACTCCCATCTAAACAAAGCTGGACTCCCCCACTTTTCTTACTTTTTTCAAACTAGAGGTGTGAAAACACCCTGCTGAGACAGGGGGTTTCATGGCCCTTTAAAGTGCATATGAAATCAAAACTAACCATATTGATTTTGTTAGGGTTCACACGGTCATGGAAAACCTGGAAAAGTCATAAATTTTGACATGGCACTTTCCAGACCTGGAAAAGTTTAGAAAAAACAGAAAAACCCACAGAGTTTTGGAAAAGTCATAGATATTATTAACAAATATCTGTATACTTTAATTAGTGCTGCGCGATATTGGAAAAATCTGACATTACCATATTTTTTATCTCTGTGATATATACTGTGATGTAAATACAATTTCACCAGATGATTTAACAGGTTTATTTGGATTGATTGGGGGGATTTTGTAGAGGAGTGAATCTCGAATAATATATAACAAATAAATTACAAGCATAGATAAATAAAATATAGTAAAGATAAAAGTGAATTATAGCTTTCAGGTATTCACTATTCAGGTTCAAATTCTGAATAATCAACACTGCATAGCCTTCATTGTATATTATTTAATCTTTATTAAAGTTACAAAAAATTACTTGTGGCCAGATGTTTTAAACTCTGAAATATTGAAATATTCACACAGTCACAGGCTTTAAAGGAACAGTTCACTCAAAGTTTAAAATGTACTCACTATTTACTCACACTTCATTGGTTTCGGTAGTATAGGAGTTATTAAATTGTCTTCTTTTTGTGTTCTGTTTAAAAAAAAAGAATGTTCCAAACAAGTGACGAGTGTAATGAAATTGGCAAGTAATTTTTGGGTGAGCTATCTCTTTAAAAATGTATGCAGATGATAAACTTTTAATTCGTTATGATTCAACTCTATATTAAACTATAATTCCAATTCAACATTGCATATCCTGCGATGTGACTATTGCAGATGCACACACTGCGATATCGATGCTGAATGATATATTGTGCAGCCCTAACTTAAATATAGGTTGGTTGTCTTTACTTCTTTTCTATCCTTGGCCAAACACATGCTTTCGCATTATTAGTGCTGTTTGAGCATTATCAAAAATCAATTTTATATAGATATAAAAACAAATTTAAACAAAATAGATTTCTGAGTGTTCTATGATATGCTGTAATAAATTTGAACCTGCATTGTTTTTATTATTATTTACCATATATTCACAGACATTACATGAATCAGTAGGTCATGAAAAATTACTTGAAAGTTCTGGAAAAGTCTTGGAAAAGTCATGGAATTTTAGTAGTAAAAATGTGTATAAACCCTGTTTTGTTAGCTCACATTGCTAGTTTTGTAACAAACAATTAGTCTGTGCATGTCATTAGGGAAAAAAAAAAAAAGTTTGCCCTTGAAATCTGGTAAAGTCTAGATCGGATGTGCAGCCGGCCGGAAGTGCGATATGCACATTAATATAATATATAATAATTTTTATGACACTGTATAACAATAACTAATAATTTTACAGTACTGTGACTGTTGGGTTTAGGGTCGGGTTGGGAGTAGGCGTTAAAAAATACAATTTATTGGGTAATTTAATAGATAACATAAATAATACTCAGTACAACTACTGTTTTTACGTTACTGCTATGGTTGGGTTTAGGGTTGGGGTGGGGGTAGACGATAATAAAATACAATAAATGGGAAATTGAATAAATAATAGAAATAATTCTCGTGATCATCGATAACTTCTTATTGGGCGTGGCTAACATACACAACCACACCCCTCTAGCTGTCAGTTTTGACAACAAACAGAAATGGTGAGGTGTCGTCTGTTAGGTTGTAATAACTCTCCCAAAACTCTTTTCCCCATCTTTTTTTGAATGACATGCCTACTTTACTACATCCAATCAGCTAGAAGTAAGAAAAAACAAGCCACGCCCACTGTTTTCTCATTCAATATTCTGTTTCTGTAGGAACTGCATCACAATATGAAAACAAAACAAAAAAAAATAAATCGCAGCATCAAGTTCATGTGGACTTTAAATGCACAAATCACTTACTGACTCTGCATAAAATAGAAAAATAATAATAATACAGGCAGTGCAGAATTATTAGGCAAATGAGTATTTTGACCACATCATCCACTTTATGCATGTTGTCTTACTCCAAGCTGTATAGGCTCGAAAGCCTACTACCAATTAAGCATATTAGGTGATGTGCATCTCTGTAATGAGAAGGGGTGTGGTCTAATGACATCAACACCCTATATCTGGTGTGCATAATTATTAGGCAACTTCCTTTCCTTTGGCAAAATGGGTCAAAAGAAGGACTTGACAGGCTCCGAAAAGTCAAAAATAGTGAGAGATCTTGCAGAGGGATGCAGCACTCTTAAAATTGCCAAGCTTCTGAAGCGTGATCATCGAACAATCAAGCGTTTCATCCAAAATAGTCAACAGGGTCGCAAGAAGCGTCTGGAAAAACTAAGGTGCAAATTAACTGCCCATGAACTGAGAAAAGTCAAGCGTACAGCTGCCAAGCTGTCACTTGCCACCAGTTTTGCCATATTTCAGAGCTGCAACATCACTGGAGTGCCCAAAAGCACAAGGTGTGCAATACTCAGAGACATGGCCAAGGTAAGAAAGGCTGAAAAACGACCACCAATGAACAAGATACACAAGCTGAAACGTCAAGACTGGGCCAAGAAAAATCTCAAGACCGATTTTTCTAAGGTTTTATGGACTGATGAAATGAGAGTGAGTCTTGATGGGCCCGTGGCTGGATCGGTAAAGGGCAGAGAGCTCCAGTCCGACTCAGACGCCAGCAAGGTGAAGGTAGAGTACTGGTTTGGGCTGGTATCATCAAAGACGAGCTTGTGGGGCCTTTTCAGGTTGAGGACGGAGTCAAGCTCAACTCCCAGTCCTACTGCCAGTTTCTGGAAGACACCTTCAAGCAGTGGTACAGAAAGAAATCTGCATCCTTCAAGAAAAACATGATTTTCATGCAGGACAACGGTCCATCACACGCGTCCAAGTACTCCACAGCGTGGCTGGCAAGAAAGGGTCTAAAAGAAGAAAAACTAATGACATGGTCTCCTTGTTCACCTGAACTGAACCCCATAGAGAATCTGTGGTCCATCATCAAATGTGAGATTTACAAGGAGGGAAAACAGTACACCTCTCTGAACAGTGTATGGGAGGCTGTGGTTGCTGCTGCATGCAATGTTGATGGTGAACAGATCAAAACACTGACAGAATCCATGGATGGCAGGCTTTTGAGTGTCCTTGCAAAGAAAGGTGGCTATATTGGTCACTGATTTGTTTTTGTTTTGTTTTTGAATGTCAGAATATGTATATTTGTGAATGTTGAGATGTTATAATGGTTTCACTGGTGAAAATAAATAATTGAAATGGGTATATATTTGTTTTTTGTTAAGTTGCCTAATAATTATGCACAGTAATAGTCACCTGCACACACAGATATTCTCCTAAAATAGCTCAAACTAAAAACAAACTAAAAACTACTTCCAAAAATATTCAGCTTTGATATTAATGAGTTTTTTGGGTTCATTGAGAACATGGTTGTTGTTCAATAATAAAATTAATCCTCAAAAATACAACTTGCCTAATAATTCTGCACTCCCTGTAATAGATTAAATCAATATGCCCCAAGAGCACTAAATTGAGTTACATGTGCTTTTTCCCTTCCAGTAAATAGACAAAACCATCAGGGGTCCAAACTGCACATGCTATCGATCTGATTTTGTAACAAGCTCCACATAAAACCCACATGGACTAACTTAGAAAGCAGACAGCGCAGCGTCCACACAGGTGGCGACCCTTCCCTTTCATTAGGTCTCCATATTTTCTTCCCTCTCTCCATTTCTGCCTCCATCATACGTTTGACAAAATGGCTTTGTAATAATGCAGGTCACTGGAAGGCCACCGAAGTGCGGTTCACTCATATTCACCGCCGTTCCCTCGCCCTCTCAGACTGTGACCACACTAAAAGGTCATTTAGTGTTTCAGCCCAGACAGCCAGGGGCCAGTCCAACGCTTCTGTACGACCATATAAATCCTTTTAAAGGTCTGTGTCCGATTTGTATTGCAGTAGATGAAATGAGGGGCTGAGAGCCAGCAAGCCCTGAGGAACCGGACGAGAAGGGGAAAGAAGGCAGCGCATAGCAATCGACTACTATTCCTGCACCATTAACCTGAGTTTTACAGCCCATAAGAATATTGATCCCGAACCCCTCTCCTCCTCCATTAATAACAAGCAGGACAAAAAAATCTGGGTGTTTCTCTACTTTAGCTTTCTAGAAGCAGGTGTAACCTTGTAATGACACTGCAAATGTGATGGCGATTCTCAAGAAAGCTAAATCAGGCGTAGCTTAGCGGTAAAAGCAAAATTTCCACTAAATTGAAAACAGTGAGTACGTTTACATGGACACCAATAATACGATTTTAATACGATTAAGACAATACTGTGATTAGGAGTCTACCACGTAAACAGTGATTTTTGATGACCTTAATCCAACTAATGTCATAATCAAACTAAACAGAAATCGAATTAAGACATGCAGAGTATGCCGATTTTAGTCACATTATTGAAGTGCAGTACAGACATGTAAACACTTTAATCAAACTATTACCGTAATGTAGGATTTTAGACGCATTTTGCAACAGAATATTCCACAAACGGCTGTTTGACACTATTCTTTGCACCTACCGAGTCAGTGAAGTACCACAAATACAGTACACACGTAGCAAAATGTGAAGGTTTTTTCCCCATACAGTGTGTGGTATCAAATTCCATTACAACAACACTCCTCCAGTTCATACTCGCATCCAATATCTCATTTGTCTTGGGGGGGGGGGGGGGGGGGGGGGGGGGATGAAATGTCTTGAATGAAGTGAAAGTGCCTAACTGCAGTTAAACTCGACAAATAAAAAGTGTGAACGTGTCTACTGAACTCGGGTGTGCACCCATGAACTGTACACGAGTCCGCCTTAAAGGGGTGGTCTGGGGTACGGTTCATGCAAACTCTGGTATGGTTCACTTCTGGTATAAATGCAATTGTACCAAATAACGAAAGTGAACCATCAACAGTACAACAAACTATCATTTTCATAACGTTAATTCGTGTGTGTGTCATGTATCGTACCTTGGTGACAAGCGGGAAATCGGAACTTGGGTACGGTCCAGGCAATTGAACCAAGTGTGAAAGCACCCTAAATGTAGTCATTTAAGCTTTTACGAAAAGCAATCTTATAGATCATTTTCAATCCTAAATTAATAATAATAATAATAATAATAATAATAATAATAATAATAATAATAATAATAATAATAATAATAATAGGGAACCGCAGTGGCGCAGTGGGTAGCGCTCTCGTCGCACAGCAAGAAGATCGCTGGTTCGAGCCTTGGCTGGGTCAGAGACAGAGTGATGAAACTGATTATGATATGGGGATGGTTATGAGGCCATGAAGAACAGAGGCCAGTGGGAAAATTGGCCAGGATGCCAGGATTAAATCCCCACTCTTTTTCGAAGGACATCCTGGGATTTTTAACGACCACAGAGAGTCAGGACCACGGTTTAACGTCTCATCCGAAAGACGACACTATAGAGTCCCCTTCACTACACTGGGGCGTTAGGACCTACACAGACTGCAGGTAGAGCGCCCCCTGCTGGTTCTAACAAACACCACTTCCGGCAACAACCTAGCTGGTCTCCCATCCAGGTACTGACCAGGCGCAGCCCTGCTTAGCTTGAGTGAGCAACCAAGTGATAGTTGTAGAGAGTAATCAAATTATTTGCCTTAATCTGAATAAGACGATAATATGACTAAGGTGTTTACATGAGTTGCTTTTTGAATGTTCCCGTCAAGATCCCGTTTTACACATTATAGTGCATAGATCGATTAACGTCATTGCGTCACCACGCTATTCACGTTTCTTCCTGAGTTTCATATAATTTCTGGGGTTTCATTTTTTATTTTTCGACTTTTAACTGCATTTCGGCAGTTTTCAATTTTATTCAGGAACGTTTCATGCAATCCCCACCGTGATAAACGAAGGTATTGGATGCACATATGAAGTAACGACTGGGGAAATAGTGGTTTTAATGGAAATTAATACCATACACCGCATGGAAAAATTTCGTGATGCAGATGTCAGTGGTTCTTTACTGACTCAGTACTTGCAGAGAATAGTGTCAAACAGCTGTGTGTGTATGGAATACCCTGTCACAAAATGCGGCAAAAATCCTACATGACAGTAATAGTTTATGTTGTAATACTACACTTCAATAATGCTACTAAAATCAGCATACTCCACACGTCTTAATCCAATTTCTATTTAATTCGATTATGACTTTAGTCGGATTAAGGTAATTAAATATCGCTCCTAATCACAGTATTGTCTTAATCAAATTAAAGTCAGATTATTGGTGTCCATGTAAATGTACTCAATGAATATTTTGCTAGCACACATTGAGTACGTTTACATGGACACCAATACTCTGATAACCCCCGCAATTCAACATGGGGACAGGTCATGAAAACTGCACTGTTATCGTAGTTTGATTAGAAGTATATCTGATACTAGAAACCATACTGTAGATCTGGCTATGTGAGAGTATAGCTTGAATGAATCCCTTTCCTTTGCTTGACACATTGACATTGCAGTATAGAGTGGTTCTTTCAGCAATATTCTGAAAAAATGTATAATCATTCGTTTCATGTCTCAAAGAACAAGAAGCGAGGCTCTCGGGAATGTGTGTAAACATCACTTTCTTTTTGATTTTCCTGGCAAAAACGTCCCGAGCCCTTCACAAGAAAAATCAATCTGGCTTTTATAGAAACCTAGGAAGTCAAGGAAGGTCTCTTTTTTTTCAGTTTTCTTAAGTGCGATTCACACATGGACAATAAAAAAAGAAAATTGTACATAAAGCCCATTTAAATGTTCTTTTTAGAATTAGAAAATAATAAATATTACTTGTGTCAAAGATGAATATTCACAAAGCAATCCGCTGTTTTGTAGAGCGGGGTCAAAATGACACCTGAGATTGGAGTCAAATTACAGGAGGAGGACAATTACCTTTGAAAGATGGCAGCATCATTATTTTATTGTTACACCAAGGTCAGCAAGCCTGTTAGTGAAATCAAGTGACGTTAGCAATCTTTCTTGCTTTATATGCCAGTGCTTTTTCAATCACACAGACCTTTTTACTTTTTCAAATTGTCATCATTGGCATATAATGCAAAACAAAATCATTAAAGTCAACAGACTGTTTAGCAGATCTCGCAAGTGCTGACAGTTTTGTGTGTGGAAGAGACTGAAATTTATAACTTTAATGATAATTTTCCGCTACATATATTAATTACTCAGTAAGTTGAACTAGATAATGAACAATTCATTAAGACGCCTAGGGTAAAATCTTTCAAGTATCATATACAAAGCCCTTGTGCTTACAGGGTTAAATGTTGTTTGTTCAAATGGTTCATGATCTGTGAATTTTGTCTCTCGAGGAGGATTGATCCATTTGGGTTTGAAGACACTGTTAAATCACAAATTAGTAATAGTTAGCAGTAGCCAATTTATAATGGCAATGCGGTGGAGCAGTAGGTAGTGCCGGTCCAAGGTCGCTGGTTCGAGCCTCGGCCGGGTCAGTTGGCATTTCTGTGTGGAGTTTGCATGTTCTCCTTGTGTTCGCGTGGGTTTCCTACGGGTGCTCCGGTTTCCCCCACAAGTCCAAAGACATGCGCTATAGGTGAATTGGGTAAGCCAAATTGTCCATAGTGTATGTATGTGTGCGAATGAGTGTGTATGGGTTTCTCAGTGATAGGTTGCGGCTGGAAGGGCATCCGCTGCGTAAAACATATGCTGGATAAGTTGGCGGTTCATTCCACTGTGGTGACCCCAGATTAATAAAGGGACTAAGCCGAAAAGAAAATGAATGAATGAATTTATAATGGCTATGGAAAGTAATCAGACGTCCTTAATTTTTTCACTCTTTGTTATATTGCAGCCATTTGCTAAAATAATTTAAGTTTTTCCTCAATGTACACACAGCACCCAATAAAAAGACAGAATTGTGACATTTTTGTTCTACGTATCCAGACTCTTTGCTTAGTATTTAGTATCATTTTGGGAGGATTTGGGGATCCTCTGCCATTCCCTCCTTGCAGATCTTCTCCAGTTCTGTCAGGTTGGATGGTAAACGTTGGGTGACAGCTATTTTTAGGTCTCTCCAAAGATGCTCAATTGGGTTTAGGTTAAGGCTCTGGCTGGGCCATTCAATAACAGTCACGGAATTGTTGTGAAGCCACTCCTTTGGTATTTTGAAAAATTTTAAGGAGGGTCGGAATACTTTCCGTACCCACTGTATACAAACACTAAAATGTTTTTACTTTAAATAAATTGATCTTTTTATCAAGCCTGAATGCATTCAACAGTTCAAAGGTGACAGTAAAGCCATTTACGTAAACACTGTTCTTCGAAACTCAAACAGCAACAACTCAGAGCACTTAAGCAACTGCATAGCAACACCCTGGCAAGCATCAATAAAATCCTAGGCACAGCATGAACATTTGCTGAAAAAGACTTATGCTTGTGCCCAGAAACACCCTAGGAACCCTAGAGAACATCATAGCAAATGCTTGGAACACCTCTGAAAATGCATAGCAATGCCTTTGAAACCAACTGGAACATGCAACTGCATGAACATTAGCTAAAAAAAACTCAGAATCCAATTGTGAAGCACCTGAAGAAAACCAAAATATCATATTTATTTTAACCTCTCAACATTTGTGAGGCAAAAGTAAATACTACATACATAGGGCAACACATTAATAACAAAATATTTTGTATGAACAAAGATGGAAAAACAATGTCTTGCCAAACAGTACTGCAGACTGGTTTCATTGTCATCATTGTAAATCCACACAGATCGATTAAAAACTCAAAAAATCATAAAATAAATGTATTAGTTTCGACAAAAATACTAAGCAACAATAAAAATAAGAAATGTCCATATAGAGCAGCACATATTAGTACATTATTGAGACTAAAGACTGGATTAATGGTGCTGAATATTCAGTGTTGTCATCACAAAAAGTTCATCACATCACAAGGGGGAAAAAATAATAATAATAATAACCAAACCTACATACTTCACACTAATTTTGATCAACTTAATGCAGCCTTGGCAAGCAGAAGACACCCCTTTTCCACAGTTTTTAACTATTCTGTCTTAAAAAAAATACTAATAAGTTAAAAAATAAATTAATTTGAAAAATGTACTCACCCGTATGTCATTCCATACCGGTTTAACTTTTTCAGTGGAACTTAAAAAGATAAAAGAAAAGCGAAACTCTGCACGCAAACATATCTCTATATCAACATATTTATATTCTACAGACGTCGGTCATGCAGGTTTGCATGACATGAGGGTTGCGTAAATGGCTGATTTTTCATTATTGAGTTGCATGGACAAAGTAGAGCCTTTGATAAAATATTCATCAAATAAAAATGATCTTTTTATCTTTCAAACATGTTTCATGTGAGATCATTTCTACTAAAATTCCCTCATGCAGCATTTGTTTTTCTGTCATAAGGGTCACAGTCAGCACAGACTTGCATATTTTGATCTCGGTCAAAGCAGCTCAACCTGAATTTAAACAAATATTATGGGTTGCTGTTAAAATGTGCACTGAAAAAAATAAATGAGTTCCACACAATTCTTTATGTTGTCCCAACACAAATCGATTAAGTATCTTTTTTTCAAAATTGAGGTGGATTGAATATAAAACAATTAAGTTTTACTTATTTTTTTAATTGTCGTACGAGTCGTAGTTTGCTGCAGTCATGTGGCATGATCATATGGCATGATCAATTATTTATTTATTTATTATTATTATTATTATAATTATTATTATTATTATTATTGCAATAACAACAAAAGAGTCACAATATATACAGAGAAAGTCTGTACAAATAATACGTTTTTGATAATAAGGGAATTGAATTTACGTATTATGAAATAAAAATATATAGTATTTCTGACAATTTGCTTTATTTCGTAGATTTGAGTTATGAATTAATACAGTATTATGATACTACTTGGTATCGTGATACTTCAGCTGGTATAGTATCGTGGCCTGAATTGATGGTATTGTGACAATCCTACTGCTTATGCGCCCAGCGCATTTTTTGCCGTTTGCGCGCTCTTAGTTGACAAAAAGTCAACTCTGACTGAGTTACGCCAGTAGCTTCTCTTTCATATTCCAATCAAATGAAAGCAGAGGCGGAGTTCCCATTTAGGTGACAGCAGTGTTTGTGTTGTCGATATGACTACAGAGACTTTTGAAGACAGAGGAGAGGATTGTGGTTTCTGTTTTGAGTTATCCAGAACTGTATCACTAAGAAATCTTGTATTTCACAATATTAAATATTAAAATTATATTAATATCAACAGCAACTCTCTCGCACAATACGCAGCTGATTCAGTGCACCGGGCTATTTTTTTTCTTGTCAGCAAAAAAGGCATAGCAGTGGGCCTCGCAGTTTTTAGGACGGAAAAAAAAAAACGCGTTCGATGTGATCGGCCTCTTAATCAGCTTTAACAGTATTTGGGTACAGAAATTAAATAATCACAATGTAAAAAAATGTTTTTCTTACTTTTTGTTTTGTTTCTAGTCCAAATATCAAAAAATGTTGTTTAGTTTTCACCTTCAGAAGAAATAAGTGAAAATTAAGAGGTTTTTTTGGCTTGTTTTAAGGAAAATATCTGCCAGTGGGGTAAGTGAAATAATCTTGTTTTCGCTAGGAATATAAAGTTCATATAAATACAATGATTAAATACAATTCTGCAGCTCCTGGTCAACTATAATTCAGACTGGACAGTGCATATCTTTGCCACATGACTAGTGCAGATGAGCACATTGCAATATCAATGCTGAAACAATATATTATGCAGCCCTAATAGGCATTTTAAAATACATTCATTCATTCATTCATTTTCTTTTCGGCTTGGTTCCTTTATTAATCCGGGGTCGCCACAGCGGAATGAACCGCCAACTTATCCAGCACATGTTTTACGCAGCGGATGCCCTTCCAGCTGCAACCTATCTCTGGGAAACATCCATACACCTTCATTTACACTCATACACTACGGACAATTTAGCCTACCCAATTCACCTGTACCGCATGTCTGTGGACTGTGGGGGAAACCGGAACACCCGGAGGAAACCTACGCGAACGCAGGGAGAACATGCAAACTCCACACAGAAATGCCAACTGACCCAGCCGAGGCTCGAACCAGTGAAATCTTTTTTCTAATGATATATGATGTAATAAATTTGTATTTTAAAAATAAATGTCATATTTCTTTTTTCTAAATATTTAGGAAATATTTTTGGTACATCAAAAAGTGTGGTTATGATGACCATCCGACAAGCTAATCCAGCTAAAATTAGTGCTTAAAATGTCACCTAAATTCATCATTTAAATCTCATAATTAAATAGAAAATGAGGCGAATGACTGCAAAAAGATCCAGCCCTTTCACCAGGCTAGCTATGGGTCTGTATTTAAGCTTTTAGAATACCTTTTAATAGCTAACATACAGTGGTGTTCATTACAGCACCAAAAGCTTGAATAGGCCATTTATTTTCAAACAAACACACATTTTCACATGTTGATCCGGCCTACAACATGCATAAGATTTTGATAGAAAACATTCTAATCCTACATAGCCCTATAGTTCATTAACACTATACAATAAGGATCCATATGGTGACATTCGCTAATACAACTAAACTGACAATGAAAACTACTTGTATAGCATTTATTAATCTTAAGTGATGTCAGTTTCTTAGTTAATGTTTAGTAACAGATTCTACTCAAAAGTCGCAGTTGTTTTATTTAACAGATCTAATAACTATTCAAGATCAGTTGCAACCATAACTTTATTCCCAATGAACCAATAAAGTTGTTCTCTTACTCCAGGAGATTAGTCTAACGGAATAAGTAAAGAGCTTGTTAATTTCAGCCCATTTTAAAGAAGAGTTGAAAGTTTCACCTGTCTGTATGTGTCTCTGTGGTTCTCATCTGTTCTGGAGTGGTAATACTGCTCGATGAAGCCGAAATACTCCTCCCGCTTCCTCTGGAGAACCAGATCCCTTCGTTCCCGATTGGCTGGAAGATAGCCCTGAGAGAAACATGCAAATTTAACAGCATTTAGAAAACCGCTGTTGTGTAGCAATTTTCTCCATGTCTTCCAAGTGTATCTTGCCCTGCAACCAAAGCATAACCTATAAATAATGCAAACTGAAGATATTAAAACAGCTATTTATGAATTCAGTTCAATACTTGAGAAGCAAGCTTTTAACCTTTTAAAAAATCTTCAGATTAGACTAATTCAGTGGGATGACCTTCATTTCTTCACTAAAAACCAAATGTTTAGTCAATGCCTTTCCAAATATAATTTGATGGATTTATTGCTACTGGTGTGTTAGTGCTGCTCACATGAACACAGTGTTTAAAAAAATACATAAAAGCAAATAAAGCAAGTTACATTTCATTTAAAGAGCCCCTATTATGGGTTGTTGAAAATGACCTTCCATGCAGTGTTTAACACAGATCTAAGTGAAGTGAAATATGCAGCTAAAGCCGCGGTCACACTGCACTTTACTCCCCATAGACTTCCATTCATACGACCGGAAACGCAGGGTCATGCGTCAGGTTTCGCATTTCGCTGCGGTGCAAAGTTCAAGCTTGGTGAACTCTGACCTGCGAAATCGCATCACTTGACTGCGTGAGACCAATCCAGGATCAAAACATGACCTCTCTGAACAGAAATTTAAAACATGGAGCAATCGCTGGCTTTTTTTAATGTCTAATCATCTTGTTTAATCCCGCCCCTTTTCGCAGCGCCGTACGACAGAATTTCGCAAACTCAAACTATAGTGTGACTGCGGATTAAGGCAGGGGTGGGCAAACTTGGTCCTGGAGGGCCGGTGTCCTGCATAGTTTAGCTCCAACTCTAATCAAACACACCTGAACATCCTAATCAGTGTCTCCAAGATCACTAATTATCTATAAGCAGGTGTGTTTGATCAAAGTTGGAGCTAAACTGTGCAGGACACCGGCCCTGCAGGACCGAGTTTGCCAATCCCTGCCTGAGCTAAGGCTTAAATCTGAAAGTGTGCTGTGTTTAAAACTATTGATTCATCTATAAAAGAGTCGCCTCATAGTGCTTCAAATGAATAGTCTTGATAACGAGTCTTTAGCCGTGCCGGCATGACATCGATACAGAACTTAAGCCCCGCCCATTTGTTGCGAAAAAAACTGGGAAAATTGAAACCCCCGGCCCTGCCCACAAACACTGTAGCAAGAAAAGAAGAACAACATTGTAGCAGATCCTGGTTGAATCATGTCGAGAAGACGCTGTGCTGGATTTTATTGGAAGTGTGAGGGAAAGTTAGTGTTATTTTCTCTACTTAAAGATGAGGCTGTGAAGAGTCAGTAGTTGAGGTTTATTTTTGCAAAAATCTATCAGCATTATAGCCCCAGCCTTGTGCTGTGTTCCTGTCATTTTTCTGACGAGTGCTTTAGCAATTTTCATGCTTACAACGAGGGAAAAATCAGAAAAGACTATTAATGTATGGGACTTTGCAGAGCTTGACAGGAAATTTACAGTACACAGTTCATGGATCAGTTTCTTCCTCCATTTCACTAGTGTAAGTGCGATTAAAATGGTTGCCTCCTTGTTTTCTCTAGCTTGCAAATTATGCATGTAATTGTGTTTTGTTACTTGTAACAGCTTATACTGTATCTGGTTAACTCTATATATTCTCATATCGCGTCTGAAGGCACATTGAAAACGCAACGCATGCCGCTTTGTTTACGGATTTAAATGCATTGTGTTCCTACACACGTGCGCGGTCAAGTTTCAAAATAGTTTAGCTTTTGCCACCGTGTGGATTAATACTGAATGTGTGCCACTGTTTTTACTTATGGTTAAGAATAGAGCAATATGCTAGTGTTAAACTGCATTGCTTTAATGCACTCCTGCATTGGGCTCACACACCAACCTGCCAACATTTGTCCCTGAAAATCCGAGAGACCGGGGAGGTTAGGTTTGGGGGTGAGGTGTCTGAATAACACTGTTGAGAACCGGGTACTGTGTACTGGGGTGTTAGTAACTGTACTATGAAACATGTTTCGGGCGGCTGCTGCGATCAGATCTTATACCAATGTTGGCGACCCGGGGGTTACACAGACCATACCAAAATGCTGAGGACCTTGACCTTGCAGGCATATCAGCCTGTTGTTTGAGACCCCCAAAACCAAAATATTACCCTTTTTAATGCATAATAGGGGCTCTTAAAAGTTCTAAGCAGACACCTTCTTACCAAAATCAAATGGTGTTCAAATGAGTACAGATGGGTTTTTAACACACAGTGTACTAAATTCCTTATTGAGCGTCAACAGACCTATTAATGTGTGCGTGATCTAAATGGGCGTGTTCAGAACAATGACGCAGTCTGTCAGGAACAGTCTAGTTTGCTTTCATTTTCATTCTCTCCTCATATCGATGAGTGGTAAACGTGCGTGCATGACTGTAAGTTGATTTCTGTCCCTTTAATTAACATGTTACAGTAATCCTGTTCCTCATGTTATGGTAATACAGCTGCGGCACGGCCGGCTGATATTATTAGTTCATATTGGAGTTTATAGAATGTTAAAAGGATGACGCGCGGCTGTTTCCCGCGTCCATAATTAGCGCCTATCGCGTCATAATTTATATTCACGCTATTTGAAATGTTTGCTGAAATGAATATTTGTTTACTGTATACAGATAGATCTTGATATTTATTTGTTTATTTCAGATCAAACCACACCTGTTACCACCTCTGTTAATTTGAGAACTGTGAAATAATAAGAGGATGTAAAGTGTCACTTTCTGAAGAGATAAAGCATAAATAATCATCATCTGTCTCCTGTCACGCTTCTTGCTGGGGCTCCGTAGTGGACTAGCACTCCACCCAGATAAAAAGAATATTACAATCCTTTACACACAGCTAGGTGGTTCAAGGACATTCTGAGTAGTTGCCTATTGCTTACAAGTCAAAATAAGCAATATCTGCATCCTCCAACTTAATGCAATACTACTGAGACATGATTATATGCGGCTCTCAATCAATTCGGTAGGCGGGGAAACCACACTTCTACGTCACGTTGTGGTGGGCCTCAAAATGGGAAGGATTTGGATCCTATTTTAACGTCAGGACATTTAAAAAAGAGACTTTTTGGGCCCTATCATACACCCGGCGCAATGCAGCGCAAGGAGCGACGCAATTGTTGTTTGCTAGTTTCAGCTCGATGCAAGAGTCATTTTGACGTTTTGCACCACGCTATTCAAATAGCAAATGCATTTGCGCTCATATGTGTGCCCAAAGGCATTCTGGTCTAAAAAAGGAGGTGTGTTGAAGCGCAATGCTGGCGTGTTGCTATTTTAAGAAACTAGAATAGAGTGTTTAATAGACCAGATAAGAGGACAACTAAAGTCCAGTGCAAAGCACGTTGCTTGTGCGCCTCGCTTAAACATTGCTTAAGACACACAGGATGTACAGCAATACGCAAATATCTTTACAAATAAAAAGAATTAAAGGATTAAAATATTACAAAAATGATTACTTTCTAGCCTACATAAATATAAAAACTACTACCTTCATGCCTTCATCTCGGGGGGCTTTTTCAGTTAATTCATGACAAATTGCTTTTGTATAATGTTATTATTATTAGCAGTATTATTTATTATATGCATATTTATATTTGTTTTATTAAAAACACACTTAGATTTGCCCACCTATCAGCTTTTAGACCATATGGGGCATAGCATGTGTATTTGGATATAACTTAGTTTTTTGACCACACTTCGTTATTATTGTTCATTTATTCATTTGCTGGAAATTAGAACTGAATTCTAATTGAAAACAAATCTTTGCGCATAACAAACAAAATTAATTATGTATAGGCTAATGGATGTCTGTGCATACAACACGTTTCCTTATCCACAAGAGTGAAAGTGAAAGTAAAGAATGAGGAGGCTCATTCTCTCATTCTTGCGCTGTAGATGCTGTGTTTAACTGTTTTCTCGCTAGTGAAGCGTTCAGTTTTTCCACTTACAAAGTCCGCCATGTGAATAGTAAATACGCTATGCGCGACGCAACTGATTCTTAAAGGGAATGGGAGATGAGACTCTGATTGGTTTATTCTCAAAACACACCTATAACTCATTAAGAGAATGAGCTCAACCCTGTTAGACCATGCGCCGGGGCGCAAAGTGGAATTTTCCGTCCTTAAAATAGCAAAAGTGGATTCTGACACGCCCTTAATGCTTTTGCGTTTTGCGCTTTAGACTTTGCGCCTAGATCATTAAAATAGGGTCCATTGTGCTTGTATCCCCCCCAATATGACTGTGGACACACTATACCGACACAGTTTGGTCCAAACAGCTTACAAAAGATGATTTTCATCATAAGTACCCTTTAAAGGGACAGCTCAAAAAGGAACATTCTGCCATCATTTAATCACCCTAATGATTACTTGTTTTAAACCTAATGAGTTTCTTCCTTCTTTTGAACACAGAAGATGATATTTTGAAGAATGCTGAAAACCTGCAACCATTGACTTCCAGGTTATATATTAATGGATTCGGATTTCAGCCTTCCAATCTGTCCCAGCATGGATCAACATTTATCCTTTTTCTCATTACTTTATTAATATCATTATTTGAATAATGAATAAAGTTAACACATTGCTTAATACACTCAGCCTTGGGTAAAAAAACATATTGTACTTTAAGTGTGTGTGTGTGTGTGTGTGTGTGTGTGTGTGTGTGTGTTCTATTTGATTGTGGATCCTTTTAACAGGTCTGGGGCCAGCTCTAAACAGTCTAGTGGATGTCTGATGTTTGTATGCTTGATATATTGTTTAGAATTGCACCCACGTGGAAATTTTCCTAGTCTATCTGTTTTTTAACCAATCAGGTCAAAACACCTATATGTATGATGCAGTTAATGACGTTATGTGAGAGTATAATTAATGTTGATTTATGATTGTAAGCAGAGCGGCCTAGGAACTCATTGCGAGTGTTGAAGCTGGCTTCTGCTGATGAAACTGCAAACTATCTTCAGTAAACTTTATTTATTTGAATCTCTGACTCCGGCTAAAATTCAAACTACTTTTATTCGAGCTGAAATGAAACAAATAAGACTTTCTCCAGCAGAAGGAATATTATAGAAAATACTGTGAAAGACTACTTGCTCTGTTTAACATCATTTAAGAAATATTTGAAAAAGAAAAAAGAAATTCACAGGAGGAATAATGATTTAGACTACCACTGAAAGTAGTTATAATATAGAAGTTATGGGGGGGGGGGGGGGGGGTGCAAAATGTTTCTTTTTTTAAGACTGTAATTAAATGGTCACATTTCACAATCTTTTACAACTGTTGGGACTTAATCTTGATAGAAGCCGCACTATAGTGCCACTACCAATTTGCCTAACTGATAAGAGCTGCCATTTCTGTTGTTTATGAGAACATTAAATGTCAAAAAGTGTAACTAAATAGCATTACTCATCTGAACAGCAAACTGCGCAGACTGTTTATCAGCTGAGGAAAATAAAAATAAATAAATTGCAGCATGAGCTTGGGGTGAATCAAGTTTGCTTAATGATCAAATCTGAAGCATGCAACCGTTATTATAACAGAGCTGTCAGATCAAGTGAGAAGTGTTCAAGCTTTAAGTGGGAAAAAGTACTCCATTTCAAAACTCCAAAATTTAAAGCAAGATAAAACATTAGAAAACAGGAGAAACTGTGCCATGATGATGAAGTTTGATGCCGTTTTTTAATCCATGAAATCAACAACATTTTTCAAGGATTCACTAGTAATACTGATATATTGTGGCAGAAAAATTTTCATGCATTGTATTTCTACCAGTGTTATTTTAGCACAATTTAATCCACAATTCAACAACAATAATTCTTTTTTTTTTTTTACTTACTGATATTTTTAATTAGTTTTCAGTTTGGTTTTCATTTTTAAAAGTTTGAGTCATTTTGTTGTTTTTCATTTTTATTATTTAGTTTTTTTATTTAGTTTTCTGGTAATTTTAGTTCTAATTTTAAAAAATAAACATATTTATTTGGCCACTAGCTGAAATTTGTCCACCCACATGAAAAAAAAAACACTACAGTAATTTATAGCAAATAATACAGTGTTTTGATTAGATTAGATTAGATTCAACTTTATTGTCATTACACGTGTACAAGTACAGGGCAACGAAATGCAGTTTAGGTCTAACCAGGAGTGCAATAGCAGCAAGTGCAGGATACAGGTATAAGTTATAAACTGCAGTTATAGAAAAACTTTAAGTACTATTAATTCAAGTACTATAGTAAAAGTACTTGAATTAATCTGTTAAGGAATCTGTTGTGGATATTCTGTAGTTGCTATGATAACACAACAACTATAGTAACTAGAATTGTACATTTCCTAAAGAAAATGTGAATGGGGTTTGCGTGGCAAATCGATGGGGTACAATGCATTTTAATCTGTTGCTAGGGTGTTCTGAGTGGTTGCTAGGTGGTTGCTAAGGCGTTGCTAGGCGGTTGCTAGGGTGTTCTGAGTGGTTGCTAGGTGGTTGTTAAGGCGTTGCTAGGTGGTTGCTAGGGTGTTCTGAATGGTTGCTAGGTGGTTGCTAAGGTGTTGCTAGGCAGTTGCTAGGGTGTCCTAAATGGTCGCTAGGTGGTTGCTAAGGTGTTGCTAGGTGGTTGCTAGGGTATTCTGAGTGGTTGCTAAGGCATTGCTAGGCGGTTTCTAGGGTGTCCTGAGAGGTCGCTAGGCACTTACTAAGGCATTACTAGTCTGTTGCTAGGTGGTTGCTATGCGGTTGCTAGGGTAATTTGGGTGGTTGCTAGGCAGTTGCTAGGGTACCCTGGGTTGTTACTAGGCAAGCCTCGCATACATGCTTGATCAATTGTTTATACTTAGAAAGGCATTTCTAGCAATTTACAGCACTTGGCTAGTCAATAATAGCATGTAGCTAGTCACTGCTAGCATGTGTAGCATATAGGAAGTTCTGTTTGCTAGCATGAGTCAAACGAGCCAATCCCCATGTCTCTACGATGTTCTGATGCTAAGATATAGCTGTTGAGAAATGGTTGCTAGGGTACTCTGTTTAGTTGCCATGGGCGTGGTTACAGAGTGAACTTGAAAGTGGTTGGTTGTGTAAGTCAAATGAACCAACCCCCATGTCTCTATGACACTGCTATGCAAAGATATGCATCTAGGCTTATTTTAATGGAAGTCTATGGAATCAGTTTGGGGGCGTGGCTTGTGAGCTTCATTATCATATTGAGATGCTGATTGGTTGTCTGAGTCAAATGAGCCATCCCCCAAGTCAATAGGACACTGCTAGTCAAAGATATGCATGTAGGCCAGTTATAAAGGAAGTCTAAGGATCAGTTTGGGGGCGTGGCCTGAGAGCTTCATTAGCATATTGAGATGCTTATTGGTTGTCTGAGTCAAATGAGCCAACCCCCAAGTCAATAGGACACTGCTAGTCAAAGAAATGCATGTAGGCCAGTTATAATAAAAGTGTATGGAATCCGTTTGGGGGCGTGGCCTGAGAGATTCATTAGCATATTGAGATGCTCATTGGTTGTCTGAGTCAAATGAGCCAACCCTCAAGTCAATAGGACACTGCTATGCAAAGATATGCATGTAGGCCAGTTATAATGGAAGTCTATGGATCAGTTTGGGGGCGTGGCCTGAGAGCTTCATTATCATATTGAGATGCTAATTGGTTGTCTGAGTCAGATGAGCCAACCCCCATGTCTGTAGGACACTGCTATGCAAAGATATTCATGTAGACCAGTTATAATGGCAGTATATGGAATCAATTATTAAGGGTAATTAAATGGAATAGGGGGCGTGGCTTGAGAGCTTCATTATCATATTCAGACAATGATTGGTTGCCTGAGTCAAATGAGCCCACCCCCATGTCTCTATGACAGTCCTATGCAAAGATATGCATCTAGGCCAGTTATAATGGCAGTCTATGGGATCAGTTTGGGGGCGTGGCTAGAGTGTGTCTTTATCATAATGAGACCCTGATTGGTTGGCCAAGTCAAGCGAGCCCACCCCCATGTCTATATGACACTCCTATGTAATGTTATTGATGTGTGACATTTATAATGGGAGTTAATGGGCTTCTCAGAAATGAATGGGAGTCAATGGCAATGTTAAGTCAAGGGGACCCCTTTGGGACGTCCTAGCACCCCAGGGGTACAACTTATACCCCCTTTCGGGGTATGTTCCCACTTAGGCTGCAACCCTCTACAGATGTGGTGAATCCCAAATTTCTATGAAATTCACACTCTGCGCAGTGATTCGTCAAAATTCGGCTCAATGTTAAGTGAATGGGAGATTTGGGATGATTTGGGACCCCCTAGCTCCCTAGGGGTACAACATTTACCCCCTTTCGGGGTATGTACTTATGCGTGCTGTAACCTTTTCGAGATGTGGGTGAATCCCATATTTCTCTACGAAATTCAGTGTTGGCGCTATGGAACGATTTCCTGGAATAGTTTGTACCGTGCAGGGCTGTGTTCTAGAAAATGAATGGGAGTCAATGGGGCCATGTTAAGTCAATGGAAAACTTTGGGACGTCCTAGAGCCCCAGGGGTGTAACATTTACCCCCTTGTGTGGTATGTTCTTACTCAGGCAGCAACCCTCTCGAGATGTTGTGAATCCCATATTTGTAGGAAATTCCCGCTTGGCGCTATGATGCGTCAAAGTTTGTCCCCATGTTATGTCAATGGGATTTTTGGGGGGGTTTTTTGGCCCCTGCGGGGCCAAAAAACCCCCCAACCCTTAGAAAAGTCATAGCACACCATTCCCAATAAAACCGGACGATTTGACCCCACTTTCAAGGGTCTAAGGCAAAAACTGCAGGACTAGTTACGCGCCGAAATTTTGTGTGGAAGAAAAAAAACAATAATCATAAGAAAAGTGAACAGTAAGAATGGACTTTGCCTATGGCAAACCCCATTAATAAACAAATGTATTATATTTTATTCCAATACACCACCATTTACTGTAGAAAAAATAAAATAAAATATTGTTCTACTTAATGTTTACCAGTTCACTACCTGACAAAAGTCTTGTCGCCTATTCAAGTTTTAGGAACAACAAATATTAACTTGACTAGATCATTTTGTATCAGAAGCGGATTATATGAAAGATAAAGGCCTCTAGATTACGCTTATTTTACCAAAATAAAATATGATCATGCCTTGATTTTTAATTATTTAATTAGGACAGTAAGGTCTGACTTTGCTTAGACAAAAGTCTTGTCACTTAATAAAAATAATGTACAGTATAGAATATAAAGTCATGGTGCAGTGGAAAAAAAACTAATATTGTGTATGACTCCCATGAGCTTGGAGGACTGCATCCATACATCTCTGCAATGACTCATATAAATTATTAATAAAGTCATCTGGAATGGCAAAGAAAGCGTTCTTGCAGGACTCCCAGAGTTCATCAAGATTCTTTGGATTCCTCTTCAATGCCTCCTCCTCCATCTTATCAAAGACTATAGAATACACAAGACATGTTACTCGTATACTTTTGAATGGGGGAAAAGTGTAACTGTCAATATGGTGAATAAAGCCCCGCCTTCTAGTACAGGAACCAATCAGCGATTGCTATATGACGAATAAAGCCCGCCTTCTAGTACAGAAGCTAATCAGTGATCGCTATAGAATGACAATTCTCCAAGGGAGGGGATCGGACCAGACGTGAGTTTCTGCAGATTTTGTGTGATACGAACATTTAGAAATTAAACTAACGACACAGTTTCTGTTTAATTTTATTGGTTATTTGTAATATGAAATGAAATCGTAAGCTTGGCATGTAGTTTTGGAGAATTTGATGTTTCCTCATTCAAACAGAATGCTGGGCATACTGCCTGAGAGGCGTTTCAAAGATGGCCGCCGAGTGAAATGACTTGCCTTAAAAGGACTTTGATCTTATCCCAGACATGCTCAATAATGTTCACATATGGAGACTGGGCTGGCCAATCCTGGAGCACCTTGACCTTCTTTGCTTTCAGAAATTTTGAAGTGGAGGCTGAAGTATGAGAAGGAGCGCTATCCTGCTGAAGAATTTGCCCTCTCCTGTGGTTTGTAATGTAATTGGCAGCACAAATGTCTTAAAATGCTGTTGATGTTGTCATCCACTCTTTCATATCTCTTGCACGCCCCCATACTGAATGTAACCCCAAATTATAATTTTTCCTTCACCAAACTTTTTCTGTGAGAATGTTGGGGCTATTCGGGCTCCAATAGGTCTTCTGCAGTATGTGTGATGATTGGGATGCAGTTCAACAGATTCATCTGAAAAAAAATATCTACCTTCTGCCACTCTTTCAAATGATCAACTAGAAGTCAAGTTATTATATGTTGCTCTACAACTGGGATCAACGACAATACTTTTGTCAGGTAGTGTAGTTTATAATACTACAGTATACTGTAGCATTCATTAACCAAAAGCAAATTGTAACTCTTACTATAGTATTTTTGGATGTGGGAACTTTTCTTCTGTTAAATCCGCAACAACATTTATTTTAGTTTTATGGTTTTAGATTTATTATTATTTTATAGAGCCCTGATTTATACAAAATGTCTTTACGCCACTTAAAAAAAAACAAGTAATACTATAATAACAGTCAATCCTGCCTTAAAACACCACAAACTAACAAGCACATTTGAAAAAAAAAAAAACTGATCTCAAAACTTGCTATAACACAACAGCTATAGTAAACAACTATAATAAATGTTATAATAATAAAACAATTGATCCAATACAAACTACATAGTATATTTTATTAAAATACACAGCAGTTGACTGTATATATATATATATATATATATATATATATATATATATATATATATATATATATATATATATATATATTATTTTTTATTTTTTATTTTTTTCCAATGTATTAATGTATTAGTTTTTGATTAAATAGTTCTAAATACTATAAATGCAATTTAATAGACGTTACTGTATAGTTCAAAAATACTAGTATTTACTAAAATTTACTAAAAATATATTAAAATACTAAAAGAAAATAATTTGTTAAATCTTATTTAATTTGAAGCAATAAAATTTAAATTAAAAAAGTTTTATGGTTTTAGATGTATTATTATTTTATAGAACCCTGCTTTGCACTAAATGTCTTTATGCCAGAGAAAAGAAAACAAGTATATACTATAAGTCAATCCTGCCTTAAACACCACAAACTAAGAAACAATTAAAAAAAAAAAAAAAAAAAAAAAAAGATCTCAAATCTTGCTATAACACAACAGCTATAATAAACAATTATAATAGTTGTTATAATAATAATAATAATAATAATAATACAATTGATCCAATATAAACTACAGGGTATATTTTATTAACATACACCACAGTTGACTGTAAAAAATAATTATATATAAATAAATAAATAAATATTGTGTATCAGTTTACTATAGTAAATACTATAGGTTTTAAATATAAATACAATTTAATAGACTACTGTATAGTTTAAAATACACTATAGCATTTACTTAAAATGACTAATTATTAAAATACTACAAAAAAATCTTTGTTAAATCTTATTTAATTGAAAGTAACAAAATTGTTTAACAAAAAAGTTTTATGATGTATTGCTTTATAGAACCCTGATTAATAGACCTTTTTCATGGAACGCCAAATTACCCATTATGCTTTGCGTGTATGCGCAAGGAGAATGCTAAGAACTTCCGGTCGGCAGCTGATGCGTGTAAACGGTCACATTTAGACAGCTTTGAAACGATAGTTTTAATCTATTTTACCTGCTTTTATTATCTTTGAACTAATAATGTTGTCGATCAGCGCCACCTCCTGGACTGATCATTTAAAAAAAAATGTGATCTAATACGATGGCTGAGGCATTTTTCTCTCGTTGACAGACGGCATCTTCTGCCGTTTAAATGAAGCCTCGTCATCGCTAAAGTAAACAGTTTCTCTTTCTTTCAGATATATAACTAGTCTAGCCCAAACATAGTTCACCAAAATGTTTAACACACACGTAGCCTACTGTACTGTCCCACTAACACACTGATTTAATAACTGTGACAAAGTGAAAATAAAGTGACGTTTTGAAATGACAGAAAAACACAAACCGTGATAAATACAACACACTAAATGAAACATAAACGGCTCGCGATTAGAATGAACAGCAAATCAGCCAGCAGAGTATCAGTAATGGACTTTTATTGGTCATTTTTATAAATTGCATGACTTACACACCTGTTATGTTAATCTGGGTTTGCTCAGATCTCAAGCCTTGCTATGATGACACAACAGGTTTATTAAACAATTATAATAATTGTTATAATAATATTAAAAATAAAACATAAATAAAAATAATAATTATAAAACAATTGATCTAATACAAACTACAGGGTATATTTCATTAAAATACACCACAGACTGTAAAACAAAATAAATAAATAAATAAATAAATAATTACTTTATATATATATTAATAAAAATAAAAATTATATAAATACTAAAAAACATAATATGTTAAATCTTATTTAATTTAAAGTAACAAACTTGTTTTAAGTTTTATGGTTTTAGATGTACTATTGTTTTATAGAACACTGATTTAAACTAAATGTCTTTATGCCACTTAAAAAAACAAGTATATACAATATAATATTATAGTAAATCCTGCCTTAAACACCACAAACTAACAAACACATTTGCAAAAACTGATCCCAAACCTTAAAAGTTAAAAAAAAAAACAAAGCAAAACTAAAGAAAAGAAAGAAAAAAAAAAAATCAACAATTCTAGGAGAAACTTCTAATCATGTGGCGCGACTAAACTAACACACGAAGCAGGATGCAATTGTGTTAGCACGTACTAGCTTCGTATCTGCGATGAGTCCCTAAAGAGCAGACAACAAGTGCAGGCTATTTGTAGAGCAGACGTGGAGGCGTGGAGCTGTCAGTTCGATCGTTGTCATGACTCTCCATCATGTTTCTGAAAATGCTGTTTTTAAAGTGCCTTCCCCTCCCATTGTTTCTCAGCTCTTGTTTTTAATGAGCACACACAGAGATGCCGAGCGCTTCAACACATAAATGATAAAGTACATTCAGCATCCGACTCCCAATTCCACTCACGTCTGTTGCTTCAGGCGAATAATAAGTGCACAAACTCCACTCATCTAGATTCGCACCATCGTCAGCCCCTTGAAAACTTTAATAATGGCTATTAAATTGCATGCTGAAAATTCAGAACGATCTTAAAACTACTTTCCGAGAAGGTCTTGGCTTATACATTTGCTGCTTATGCCAATTATGTAATAATAATATATATCATGATAAAAACATTAGCACATGAAAGAAAATTATATACAGCTATTTGCATAATTTAAACTATGAATACTACAAAATCGAATAGTTCAATAGTTCATAGTTAAAAATAAAAATTCCCTTCAAAACTTTAATAACGGCTATTAAACTGCATGCTGAAAATCAGAATGATCTTAAAACTGCTTTCCGAGAAGGTCTTGGCAAGGTTTGCGTGCTGTAAAACTTGGATCAAAGTTGGGAAAATGTTCACACAAACACCTCCAAAAAACAAAAACGCAAATGTTGGATTTTACAAAAAAATTAATTAATAAATTAATAAAATTAATAAAATTAATAAATAAAAATGTAATAAAAGCAACAATAATAAAATTAAAAATGTAAATAAAATTCAATTAAAATAAAAAAACAAATTTAATTAAATAAATAAATAAATCCATAAACATTTAATTAAATAAATTAAAATAAATAAAATAAATTTAAACAAAAATGTAAATTAAGTAAAAAATAAATGAATAAATAAATAAATAATTTAAATAAATTAAAATAAAAAATAATTATAACATTAAATTAAAGCATTTATGTTAAAAAATGTAAATTAAATAAAAATTAATTAAACAAAAAATTTAATTAAAATGTATTAATTAAATAAACATTTTATTAAATAAAAAATAAATTAATTAAATTAAAAGTTATTAAATATTATTAATTAAATTAAAAATAAAATGTAATAAAATAAATATTTAATTAAATTAAAACTAATTAATTAAACAAATAATTTTACATTTATAACAATATATATATATATATATATATATATATATATATATATATATATATATATATATATATATATATATATATATATATATATATATATATTATTAAATTAAAAAAAAATTATTAAAATAAAATAAAAAATATTAATTAATTAAATTACATTAAAATTTTAATAAAAGAAATAAAAAAATTACAATTAATTTAATAAAAAAAAAATTTGAATTGCAATTTGAATATTAAAAAGCAGAGACAAAATGCATCTGTTTGGCACATTACTATTAATTCAGCACGTGCCTACTTCAGTAACTTTATACATATGGAATTATTCCATCTAATCCCCAGCAAGCATTGCATGAAGCAAAAAAAAAAAAAAAAAAAAAAGCTTTGGAGGAGCTAGGCTGGGGTGGGGATTTGCTTGTACAGCTTAGCCCCGAAGGTGTGTGTTATTGACTGTGTAAGCATGCGCCAGAAACGCAAATGAGGCTTGTAAAGCATTCTCCCAACATCCGCGCACATATACAGCCACAACAAAGCAAACCCACTCTACCCCTTCTGTGATGACGCTCACATTTCTGCTGACATTAAGTGCTAAGCAAGGCCAATACAGCAAAACGAATCAATAACACACATTAAAGTGAACGTGACAAGGAAGGTTTATACCCAGTGAAAAGCATAAAAACTGATTGCTGGCGCGCCCTACACGCAGAACTAAACTGGAAAGTTTGTGATGCTGGCTAACCCAAAATAAAAAATTTTATCCTTCATAATATGCTGTTTATTTAATAAGAGCATTTTCTATTAATTTAGTGAACCGAACATTAATTGAATTGAATTCCAACTACTGCATTTTCTGGAATATTATTATCTGTGACATTTCAAATTGACTTATACAATGCAGTTAACATCAAACAAGCAAATCCTGCATAAAGCATGAAGAGATTTGGATTATTGATTAAGTGAATTAAGGTTTTTCTTGAAATAAATCAGTTAAATCAAAAATCATTTACCTGATATTTGTCTGATATTTTGATGGCACCCATTGACCTTCCATAGTAAAAACAAAATTGTGGAAGTCAATGGGAGCCAGCTACCAGCATTAGTCTAAATAGCTTTTTGTATGTGTGTGTTCAACAGAAGAAAGAAACTCAAATAGGTTTTGAACAGGCGAAGGGTAAGTGATGGCAAAACTGTACATTTGGGTGAACTATCCCTTTAAGTCTTGACATATTGTTAGTGATTATTAAAAGATGTTGCTTATAATGAATTAATGAATTAATTTCTTCTTGTTTTAATCCCAGACGCTCAAAAATGCATCTATGCTCATGTTAGTCTGTCTCTCCTTATCCAGAGGTTCACATAATCTTGGATCTGGACCGTATCCAGACCAGATGGTGACCTTTATAGTTCCTAAATTCATAGCACGAGTGAACAGCACCTTTGTTTAAAGCATGAGTGAACAGCATCATTCTGTCCTATTTACTATTAGTTATTAGGGGTGTCAAAATTTATTGTTTTGTTGATGCACTGTGATGCAGACACAGACAATTCGGTTTCGGTTCAGTAAGATTTTAGAACCTGATATTACATACTGACGTCATTTATGTTTAAGCGTAATATTGCGGTAGGTAACTATGGCTAGTGAGGCGAGCGCAAGTAATTAAACTGTTCCAACTACTTAAAAAGCAGATAACTGTGCACAATTCACTGCTTGTGAGTTTGTGAGTCGCGCTGACGATTAGAGCCAATCGCAGACCTTTCTGTTGAGCGCGTGAACACAATGACCAATCATAGGTGTTTAAGAACTCGCTCGACAATGCTCAAAAAGCAAGCGGAAGTAATATTTACATTTTTTTATTTGCTATAAATGCTGTGCATATACTTGAGTTTTGTTCAACCCAGGCTCATTCTGAAAACGTACTTCTACATACATTTCTGGAGACCACGCAATACGTCCCAGGAGGTACGTTTTTTTTGCAGTTTTTGTTTTCGCGAATCCACAAGAGGCCACTTTGTACGCTTTTTGAGATCTCAAATTTCTCTTGCGAGTGCCATTCGTGCCTGCTGTTCTCGCATAAACCCACCAGAGGCTGCTGTCGACTGACTGTTTGACTGACTGAATGACTGACTGACTGGCCAATCAACTGACCCACCCTCCTCCTTCCCTAAACCCAACTAATTATATTGATTGACCCACCCACTTCCCTAAACCCAACCAACAATTTCCAAAAGCAATCCAGAAAAAGAAAAGCCCTCACCTGATTTTTACCTCGTTTTCAGATTTTACCACATTCTTACCCTGTTATTTACTTTTTTGGATTCTGTTTTTGTATAACCCTCTTTCTAGAACCGTTATTCACCGCACTCGAACCCTGTTGTGGTCAACTCCTCTCTGCATCTCAAGTCCACCTACGTACATGGCGAGCTAAAGGGACAAACTGATTACAGCGAGAAAGCCGTCCATACGGAGGTAAGCGTGAAAAGGAATTGCATCATACCACCCCGTAGCGTTTGTTTAAAAAATGAAATGCAGCAATAGATACCTCTGACTACATAATTTGCTGTCTCCAGAGGTGTATATAGGACTACGTTTTCAGAATGAGCCTATGTTGGTTTTGTTTGATCTATTCAAAAAGAGTGTTTTCTTTGAGCAGGTAAAATTAAAGTTACAGTTCATATATCCGACTGCTTGGATTACAAGACACAATTGTATTACAAATAATATATAACTATTTCTAAATTATACATTTTAATACAAGAATTCTTGTGTTGTGAAGAGTTCATACACGTGTACTACTAAAATTCCAGGACTTTTAGATAAACGTTCATGACCTAATGTTTCACGTAATGTTTACTTACACGTGGCAAATAAGAAAAAATGCATGTTCAAATTTATTACTGCATATTAAAAATATGTGACAATCTGTTTAGTTTGTTTATTTCTATACAGGGAGTGCAGAACTATAAGGCAAATTAGTATTTTGACCACATCATCCTCTTTATGCATGTTGTCTTACTCCAAGCTTTATAGGCTCGAAAGCCTACTACCAATTAAGCATATTAGGTGATGTGCATCTCTGTAATGAGAAGGGGTGTGGTCTAATGACATCAACACCCTATATCAGGTGTGCATAATCATTAGGCAACTTCCTTTCCTTTGGCAAAATGGCTCAAAAGAAGGACTTGACAGGCTCCGAAAAGTCAAAAACAGTGAGATATCTTGCAGAGGGATGCAGCACTCTTAAATTGCCAAGCTTCTGAAGCGTGATCATCGAACAATCAAGCGTTTCATTTAAAATAGTCAACAGGGTCGCAAGAAGCATGTGGAAAAACCAAGGTGCAAAATAACTGCCCATGAACTGAGAAAAGTCAAGCGTGCAGCTGCCAAGATGCCACTTGCCACCAGTTTTGCCATATTTCAGAGCTGCAACATCACTGGAGTGCCCAAAAGCACAAGGTGTGCAATACTCAGAGACATGGCCAAGGTAAGAAAGGCTGAAAAACGACCACCACTGAACAAGACACAAGCTGAAACGTCAAGACTGGGCCAAGAAATATCTCAAGACTGATTTTTCTAAGGTTTTATGGACTGATGAAATGAGAGGGAGTCTTGATGGGCCCGTGGCTGGATCGGTAAAGGGCAGAGAGCTCCAGTCCGACTCAGACGCCAGCAAGGTGGAGGTGGAGTACTGGTTTGGGCTGGTATCATCAAAGATGAGCTTGTGACGCCTTTTCGGGTTGAGGATGGAGTCAAGCTCAACTCCCAGTCCTACTGCCAGTTTCTAGAAGACACCTTCTTCAAGCAGTGGTACAGAAAGAAGTCTCCATCCTTTAAGAAAAACATGATTTTCATGCAGGACAATGCTCCATTAAACGTGTCCAAGTACTCCACAGCGTGGCTGGCAAGAAAGGGTCTAAAAGAAGAAAAACTAATGACATGGCCTCCTTGTTCACCTGATCTGAACCCCATAGAGAACATGTGGTCCATCATCAAATGTGAGATTTACAAGAAGGGAAAACAGTACACCTCTCTGAACAGTGTCTGGGAGGCTGTGGTTGCTGCTGCACGCGATGTTGATGGTGAACAGATCAAAACACTGACAGAATCCATGGATGGCAGGCTTTTGAGTGTCCTTGCAAAGAAAGGTGGCTGTATTGGTCACTGATTTGTTTTTGTTTTGTTTTTGAATGTCAGAAATGTATATTTGTGAATGTTGAGATGTTATATTGGTTTCACTGGTGAAAATAAATCATTGAAATGGGTATATATTTGTTTTTTGTTAAGTTGCCTAATAATTATGCACAGTATTCGTCACCTGCACACACAGAAATCCTCCTCAAATAGCTCAAACTAAAAACAAACTAAAAACTACTTCCAAATATATTCAGCTTTGATATTAATGAGTTTTTTGGGTTCATTGAGAACATGGTTGTTGTTCAATAATAAAATTAATCCTCAAAAATACAACTTGCCTAATAATTGTGCACTCCCTGTATCTGTAAAATAGTTTTTAGAAAGTATCTTGCTGTCTGTGTGAAAATATTTTAGAAATGTTAGCTTGCATTTTCAGAAGACTTATAATGTGGGTGCTAATTTATACTATTCTTATCTTACCCCTGTAGTTAGAGAGTGTTTCTGGATACCACACTTACTCACACTGATGTAGCTCGAATTACGATGAATGTGAGTGAAAGAGATGCGAAGCTGAAACTGCGAGTTGCTTTTTTTTTTTTACCCCAGACAGAGAACGTCATGTGAAGAGATGAACCGCGCAATAAAATCATTTCAAATACATTCACGTACACATATATTTGTATAACAAATTTCCATGGCTTTTCCAAAACATTTTGGGTTTTTCTAAGACTTTTCCAGGCCCGTAAAATGTCTTATCAAAATTCCATGACTTTTTTAGATTTTCCAGGACCATATGAACCCTGTACACTAATATTTTTGTTTCTTTTTCTGTTTTGAATGCTTTTAAATTTAATTTAGCATTAGATGGTGAGTGAGCAAAACTAATTGTTTTTTGAATACCTTTTATATAGTTATATTTTTTTACAATCTAAATTTAAAAATGTACCAAAGTGATCTGTTTGTATTATTCTTCTCTCAAAAAACACAATTTTGACCTGAAGCGAAAGGTAAAAAAAAAAAAAAAAAAAAAAAAGATAGTAAAAATATTTAATACAATTAAATTAATTACTCAGTAACACCAAGAAGGAAGACTATAAACACAAACTATTTTGATAACTACATTAGCATCCATCTTTATTATTGTGTGTGGCTATTCATTGATATTTAGAACGATCTTTATAAATATTGTAGCTTCCATCCTTGTGAATAAATCAAGCAAAATGTAACCTAGTGAGGCAAGTTCACTACACACTCAGTCCAATTCTTCCAATATTTTCTTTTCAACATACTTTCATGTCCTCTCGCTGGTGTTTGTTTGAATAAAAATAGCTAAATTAAATCAGAAAGTACTTACCGACAAGAGCCTCCAGGTGACTGGTCGAACCTCACGAGGGATTCCTGACCAGCTATGCTTCCGTAGCTCCTCTGTAGAAAGAAAACAAAGTGTAAACTGAATCCAAAATTACAAATATTTTAGTAGCACGGTGAAACTGTCATCTTCAGACCAGTTGTTTTCAAGATACAGTGGTAAATAGCTCATCATACTGTGGTCTGGACCCCAAGGTATAAATCAGAGGAAGTTCAGATGAATTGGACCAAACAATTGAACCCAGCCTCAATCAACAGCCAAAAGCGTAAATCAAGAGTTCATTCATATGCTGAGATTGAAAATCACACACGACATGTTTTAAATCAGCAGTCGCCAGCTTTCACAGGACCGATGACACTCTTACAGTTCAATCAGCATAATCAATACGCAATTACTTTTAATTAGCAAACACATTCACAGTTTTCGCAGGCATGCCATGCTGAATTATGGAAACTCCAATAAGACAAATAAGCCATAACTGCATATTGATTTTAAAGGTAATGGATATGTAGTTGACTACACGCAGGTTCTCATAATATTTGGAGAGCTTTAAAAATAATAATAATAATAAATAAATAAAAATAAAACATCTGTGCCATCCTTTTACAAATATATTACTTTTTTTCCCTCCAACGCACCTCAAAATCCTTTCCTAATCAGTTTTGTGTGTTGTTGTGAAAACAAGATTTTTGAAAAAAAAAAAAAAAAAAGAAAGACTTGAGAAAAGGAAATATATAAAATATTAACACTTGTACTCAGAGAGCATTTAATGATATTCATTTATTTTCCTTATCACACTGGGATTATTGATCAAGTTATAAATTCCTACTCATGTAAGAATTATGTGTAAAATGAGAAATTATTTGCCAATGGGTAAGAAAAACAAACCTGATATTCAGGATATTTTATTAAACCGGTGTTTAATAATAAATCTTGAACTTAGTTTGTATAATCAAGTGAATTGTTATGGTTTTTAATAAAGGTCTAAAAAAAAAAGTGTTGCTTTAACCACTGCATATGCAAAAAACTTTCTTTACTATATATATATATATATATATATATATATATATATATATATATATATACACACACACACACAGTATACATATAAATAATATTGATCAAAATATTAAAAATGCAAATTTTCATTATTACGCTGATGATACAGTTATTTACACAGCTGCATCTACACCCAATCTGGCTCTTTCTCAACTACAGATTGCTTTTAATGTACTTCAACATAATTTATCTGAGTTAAAACTAGTTTTAAATGCCAATAAAACAAAACTTATGTTATTTTCAAATTCAAAACAAAGCAAAATCTAGATTCTATTACTTCTACTCATGGTGCAAAAAAATGTAAACATATTTAATTACCCAGTCACATCAAGAAAGATAACTATAAAGACAAACTTATTTGATTAAATACATTAGCACCCACACAATGAAAAACATTGTTCTTGTCACATGCAAAAGTTTTATATATTATTATTCATTTTTATTTTTTATAATTATTTTTTCGAGGTTTTCACCTTTATTTGATAGGAAAGTAGAGATAACTGACAGGAAAGCATGGGGAGCAGAGAGAACGGAAGGATCGGCACAGGACCGCGATGCGGAACTGAACCCGGGTCGCCGCGAGCACCGGAGTGCACGTATCGACACAATAACCACTACACCACTGGCGCCGACTTATATATTACTTTTTTCGAAAAATTGATTTAATTCTTAAAACCTTAGGTCAATGTTTTACTTTAAAAATTAGATCCACTAAGGGATTGCTAGACTGCATTAATCAGGGCAATCATCCAGGAACATTAAAAAAACACTAAGAAAAAAAATGCATCTATGCTCATGTTAGTCTGTCTCTCCTTATCCAGAGGTTCACATAATCATGGATCTTGTCCGTATCCAGACCAGGTGGTGACCTTTATAGTTCCTAAATTCATAGCACAAGTGAACAGCACCTTTGTTTAAAGCATGAGTGAACAGCATCATTCTGTCCTCTTGTTTCTTCGATGCACCATGATGCAGACACAGACAATTCGGTTTCGGTTCAGTAAGATTTTAGAACCTGCTATTACATACTGACGTCATTTATGTTTATGCGTTATATTGCGGTAGCTTACTATGGCAAGGCAGGCGAGCGCAAGTAATTAAAACGCTCCAACTATTTTAAAAGCAGATGACTGTGCACAATTCACTGCTTGTGAGTTTGTGAGTCGCGCTGACCATTCAAGAGTTCACACTTAGATAATGCTTGACTATGATAGCACGTTTGGCATGCTGTCCCGGGAGAGAACCCTGAGCTCAGAGATAGATGAGCCCAATGTTCCCGCCTGGTCAATGAGCATTAGGAGGGATACAAGATCAGGTATTTCTCGAGAGCCCCCAGTTCTATACTTTGGCTAATATGGCGCTTCTGATTGATTCAGTATGTATGCGTTAAGTGCTTGTGACTGTTATTACAATTTGCTTATGTACATGTTTTTAGACAGTGGGAGGAAGTTGCCCCTCATTTTAAAATATCTAATGAAATGTTACAAAAAATAAGTATACAACATTTAATAACTTTGTTTCCATTATTAATTCTGAGCTTAAAAAAAAATGTTGGCTAGAATTATGCCTTATTGGCTTACATTATAGTGAGAAATAACAGAAGAACCGAGACTTAAGTCAGACCATGAAGCAAGATCAATGTTGATGTTTCTTTCGAGGTGTCAGTGCAGAAATGAAGAAAACAACAGGCCTAATACAAAATATTATAAATTAAAATATGGAAAAAAATCAGATGGTAATTTCGATCAATTTTTCTAATTTTTCTAACGGATAAACAGATAAACAGCATATTTCAGCATGCTTTCACTTTCGTATTCGTCATGAAACACACATTTACTGGTAGGAATGACATACTGCCCTATTCATAATTCTCTTTTAATATAGCTGTATATATGGCTATTACATAGCCATGTGACATTGCCTGGTTCATTAGTTTGTTGGATCGCATTGCTTTCTCACTACTATCGATTCACTCCAGAGTTCATTTCAATCGAGCTGAGACCACCTCGTTCGATTTTGGACCGATTGTTTTGGCGCGGATCAGAGCGGGATTGCGGGTTTCACATATGCCAAACGAACCGTGCTAACGGGGGAAACGCACCAGGTTCTAAAACAGATGTCTAGCACACTTAAAATGGGTTGTACAGTGCTCAGCATATACAAGCACACCCCTCACAAATCTATCTTTTAAATTCATATTTTTTAATAGGAAGCACTACAATATTATATTCGTGCATATACATAGATTAGTCAGTACTGAAACCAAATCTGGAGCATATCTAACAATATATCTTACGATAGCGGTCCAAAAACTAGTACACCCAAATTTATATGCTATAGAAAAATATTAAATACAAATTTAAAAAAAAGTGGAAAAATCAAGAGAAGCAAAAAAACTGAAAAATTAAGTTGAAATTTTGTAATTTTTTTTTTTTTATATTTTGCTGGAATTTATTAGTATATCCTTCAATTTCTAAATCTGTCTGGTGACTAAAATATTATTTTAATAAATATATCTGCTTAATCTGTTTTGTTTAAATGCACCAAAACACATTGCCTATATTCACTGAGAAATGGATAAAAATATTCATTTTCAAAATGGGCTGTACTCATATACAGTTGAAGTCAGAATTATTAGCCCTCTGTTTATTTTTTCCCCCAATCTCTGTTTAACGGAGAGAAGATTTTTTTCAACACATTTCTAATCATAATAGTTTTAATAACTCGTTTCTAATAACTGATTTCTTCCATCTTTGCCATGATGACAGTAAATAATATTTTACTAGATATTTTTCAAGACACTTCTGTACAGCTTAAAGTGACATTTAAAGGCTTAACTAGGTTAATTAAGTTCACTAGGCAGGTTAGGGTCATTAGGCAAGTTACTGTATAACAATGGTTTGTCCTGCAGACAAAATCTAGCTTAAAGGGGCTAATAATTTTGTCCTTAAAATGGTGTTTAAAAATTCAAAACTGCTTTTACTCTAGCTGAAATAAAACACATAAGACTTTCTCCAGAACTTCAACTGTATGCCGGGTTGATGTTTTTTTTTTACTCTCAAAGTGTTGGTAGCAGTTGATTAGTAATTTAAGAATCTACTGAATCTACCATGGTTTGAGATTTAAAAAAAAAACTATTCATCAATCCTCTCCTCAATGAAATAAAAGTCATTGGGTTAGCAAAGTAACAGCAAATTTTCCATTTTAGATGACCTATCCCTAAAAATGACTTCACTCAAAGTGTCAATAAATAATTCATGAGTTACATGCTAAAACTGTGGCTCAAAGTAATTATGATTCTTGCTTTTGCAAGCACCACCACTGAAGTAAAGAAAATACTTTTAGTATTATACTTTCGAGTCTTACAAAGAAGAGCAAAGACAACTGTTGTCATGACAACCAGCAGAATCACAGTGAATTTTAACCATTCTCTCTGCCTGTTCCTTTTTTGTATTTTTCATTGAGTGGAGCTTTTCAACTCCCCTGTTCTCAATTACTTACTTTGTCGTTCTTATAAAGACAACATTATACAGCAGGTGAATGCCATTATACCAGATATCAGTGATCTCTCCGGGTACTGAAGCCTACACTTCTTTTTGAGGATTGTATTTTTCACCATCTCCCGCCAAGCCCTCTGGGTCATCGTGATCAGTGAATGTAAAAACCCGCTTTACACAACGTCTATGAAAACTTAAACACTCGCTGAGAAACATCTGGCGAGAGTGCTCCTGGGTCGTTTTTGAGTTAGAACAAACACGAAGCTGATATCCAAGCGCTCCTAAAATACTAATGGTATTGGACACCTGCCAGCTGTCATACGATAGCAGAATGATGAAAGATCTCAGAAGCTATTATGAACTCAGAATACTGCGCAGGGAAGCCCCTCCAACTATATCACAAGCGCATTTTTCATAAGGTGCTGCGAAAGAAGTGCATAAGCGTTATTTTCCCCTCCAATGACTGATGGTTCTCATTCCCGCGTGATTTCAGCCTGTCGCTCAGGAAAGCTCTGAACCTGCGGAGGCTGAAACTCAGTTATAAAAGCAAAGAAGAGCGAGTTTCTTTGATAGCATCATTACAGCATCAACGGGACAAATGAGAGAAGGCACATGCAGAACTTGTTTTTTTTTGTTCCGCCAGCTCACAGGTGCACTCGAAAAGATTGGTTGGAGAATGTGGGGAGAACAGAAGGGCCTCTCAGCATGAACTCAGGAAGACTAGGATAACATCATGGATGGGATTCGTGTGCATTCTGCCATCCCACACTGTCTCACCTGGCAAAGACATTCAGCTAGAGGCAGAAAAACAGGCGAGGGATGAGGTGCGAACACATGTGACGATTTTCAGACGGTTCTGATGAAGATCTTATACCAGTCGACAAGTAACCCACGAGTGTCTAGTTTTTAATACCGCTTTGACAACATTTTATCCATTTTGTATATTGAGTGATGACACAATTTGGTCATTTTTTGCTGAAAGGCTTACCCAGGTCTGTGTTGGAGCTGGAGAGTAGCTGCTTGAATTTATCCAGTCGTGTCTTCTCTCTCACGGTCATAGGTGGAGCTCCTGAGGCGTTTTGGTCGGAAATGCGGGCAACTAAGGGAATGATGGGGCGTACAGGAAGCGACTGTTGTTTTTGCAGTGGATTTCGAGCTAAACAGAAACAAAAAGAAAATATAAAAGAATTAGATAACAAAGAATAATAACAAATATTAAGAATTAGAATTTATTAATATAAAAAATGTAATGAAGTCAGAATTATCAGCCCTCCTTAATTATTAGCCCCCCTCTATATTTTGTTCCACAATTTATGTTTACCAGAAATCAGATTTTTACTAAACATAATAGTTTGAATAACAAATTTTTGATAACTGACTTTTTAATCTTTGCCATGATGACATTACACAATATTTTACTAGATATTTTTGACTACTATAATACTAGTATTCAGCTTAAGCCTAGTTCACACTACATGACTTGAGTTTGTGTCTATTAATCACTGTGTTCACACTACACGACACTGCGTACAAGATCCACAAGAGGGGAGTCACACACTACATGATCTGGCAAAAACTCATTTATCAACAGCTCAGTCAAGCTACCAAACCATAGCCAATGAAATTTTGAGGGAGAAGTCGTCAGAAAAAGCTGAACACTATTGGCTGCTTGTGTGCTGATGACATCACTGACAGCATTTCAAGCTTTCAAGGGAGCATTAAAAAAATCAGCTGATGCGTCAGCGGATCAATCACTCATCTGCAAGGTCCAAGATGTGGCTTTAACACTAGAACTACAGAGGCAGTCAGTTTTTAATTTTTGTAATTTAATAACTCTTTGAAATAAAACTGCCATATCTAAATACCCTGACGGTTTTTAAATATCTGTGTATTTCTTTCTAACATTGTTTTTTTTTTTAATTACAAAACAGTAAAGAACTGAGCATTTCTACCTTTAATTACCATACTGGTCAAAATGACTGCATGCATGTCTGCTACTTTTTGCAATGACTTCAAATATGTGTGCCGTTTTTGCCTAGCAACTTCCTCCTAACATAAACAGAACTTTTTGATAGCAAAACCATAAATTTACTTCGCATATATCTTTCAAAACAGCATATTCTGTGCCGCAAAATAGCTCCTGTTTGAAAGTGAAAATGAAAGCGAGGCCCAGACCTTTGAGTGTTCTAGTATCTTGACTACATATTTATAGGCTGTATTACCAAAAAGATAAACATTTTAGGGTAATGGCATCATAAAATAAGATGACAGACATTCAAAGCTTAATTTTAATATCTTAATAGACTCTTTGGATGTAAAAATGACGTGACAATATGACGTTTTATATGATAACATGACCAGTATGGTAATTCTAATAGTTACAGAATTCTAGTTTCACTGTTAATATAGCCTACTCTCCTGTCTGTGTTAACGCAGAATGAAGCGAGTGCATCGATGCCCATTCTAGCCAATCACAGACCTTTCTGTTGAGCTCCGAAGCACACAGCCATTCAGCTCATGCTGATATGCTCTCTCATTGGCTGCAGCTCATCACTACATCTGACCACACGTGGGGTCAAATTGGCCGACTGCTCTGGAATATTCAGCATGCTAGATATTGGATTTTCATCTGCGAGGTGTTGACGAGGTGTCAGCGAGCCTCTTTGATGCGTTGTTCAGTAGTTCACACATAAAGACTGCAGAGTGCCGAGTACCCCCAGATTTTTTCCCAATCACATTAAGGTTAACTAGGCAAGTTAGGTAATTAAGCAAGTCATTGTACAAGGAGTGCAGAATTATTAGGCAAATAAGTATTTTGACCACATCATCCTCTTTATGCATGTTGTCTTATTCCAAGCTGTATAGGCTCGAAAGCCTACTACCAATTAAGCATATTAGGTGATGTGCATCTCTGTAATGAGAAGGGGTGTGGTCTAATGAAATCAACACCCTATATCAGGTGTGCATAATTATTAGGCAACTTCCTTTCCTTTAGCAAAATGGGTCAAAAGAAGGACTTGACAGGCTCAGAAAAGTCAAAAATAGTGAGAGATCTTGCAGAGGGATGCAGCACTCTTAAAATTGCCAAGCTTCTGAAGCGTGATCATCGAACAATCAAGCGTTTCATCAAAATAGTCAACAGGGTCGCAAGAAGCGTGTGGAAAAACCAAGGCGCAAAATAAACTGCCCATGAACTGAGAAAAGTCAAGCGTGCAGCTGCCAAGATGCCACTTGCCACCAGTTTTGCCATATTTCAGAGCTGCAACATCACTAGACTGCCCAAAAGCACAAGGTGTGCAATACTCAGAGACATGGCCAAGGTAAGAAAGGCTGAAAAACGACCACCACTGAACAAGACACACAAGCTGAAACGTCAAGACTGGGCCAAGAAATATCTCAAGACTGATTTTTCTAAGGTTTTATGGACTCATGAAATGAGAGTGAGTCTTGATGGGCCCGTGGCTTGATCGGTAAAGGGCAGAGAGCTCCAGTCCGACTCAGACGCCAGCAAGGTGGAGGTGGAGTACTGGTTTGGGCTGGTATCATCAAAGATGAACTTGTGGGGCCTTTTCGGGTTGAGGATGGAGTCAAGCTCAACTCCCAGTCCTACTGCCAGTTTCTGGAAGACACCTTCAAGCAGTGGTACAGGAAGAAGTCTGCATCCTTCAAGAAAAACATGATTTTCATGCAGGACAATGCTCCATCACACGCGTTCAAGTACTCCACAGCGTGGCTGGCAAGAAAGGGTCTAAAAGAAGAAAAACTAACGACATGGCGTCCTTGTTCACCTGATCTGAACCCCATAAAGAACCTGTGGTCCATCATCAAATGTGAGATTTACAAGGAGGGAAAACAGTACACCTCTCTGAACAGTGTCTGGGAGGCTGCTGCACGCAATGTTGATGGTGAACAGATCAAAACACTGACAGAATCCATGAATAGCAGGCTTTTGAGTGTCCTTGCAAAGAAAGGTGGCTATATTGGTCACTGATTTGTCTTTGTTTTGTTTTTGAATGTCAGAAATGTATATTTGTGAATCTTGAGATGTTATATTGGTTTCACTGGTGAAAATAAATAATTGAAATGGGTATATATTTCTTTTTTGTTAAGTGGCCTAATAATTCTGCACAGTAATAGTCACCTGCACACACAGATATCCTCCTAAAATAGCTAAAACTAAAAACAAACTAAAAACTACTTCCAAAAATATTCAGCTTTGATATTAGTTATTATAGTTATTTGGGTTCATTGAGAACATGGTTGTTGTTCAATAATAAAATTAATCCTCAAAAATACAACTTGCCTAATAATTCTGCACTCCCTGTATAACGATGGTTTGTTCTGTAGAGCAGTGGTCCCCAACCTTTTTGTCACAGCGGACCGGTCAATGCTTGACAATTTTACCAAGGCCCAGGGGTGGGTGAAAGTATTGCTAGGCAACCATCAACCGTTTTCTCAGATGATGACAAACTGACAAAACATTGCTGCAACTCTGATACAAGTTTTATTTATGGAGAAAATTAAAAAGCACTGCTGTGCTACCGATTTCATACAAAATATGAAGCTGATCGGTCAGTTCTTGTCACGTGACTCGCGATGTACTCGCGGCATTCTGAAGATGTTTTCAACTGTGCGCTTGGACGCGCGCATCACTCAGAATATGGACATAACGATTATTTCCTCTATTGGAAATAAACTTGTGCATGGAAAAGATGCGATTTGTGAATGACCCCCGAATTGTGAATTGATGTTTTGATACAGCTTTCCTTAACCTCCTCTTGCGGGTGGGCCCACGTGATTTGTACTATGTACTTGTTACTACTTACTGAATAAAGTAGGAGCACAGAGTTGTGTTTTGTTAAATAAGTTGCATATAAAATTTACATTTCAAAACCGCCCACATTTTGTCAACCCACCTATGCCCTTTTTTACCCGCCCAATTCAAAACCGCCCAATTGGGCGGGAAACTGCCCAATCAGGCAGCACTGGATGTAACCGTGAGAATATATTCATCATATCAATATCATATTTCAAAACAAATCATTTTTCAAAATAAAAGATTGTTCAGACTTTTAATATATAATAATAAACAATAAATAAAACAGAAATAATTAATGATTTCTTGTTCGGCCCGGTACCAATTGATCCACAGACTGATATCGGTCTGCAGCTGGGGGATTGAGGACCACTGCTGTAGACAATTGAAAAAAAAATATTGCTTAAGAGGGCTATTAATATTGACCTTAAAATGTTCTTTAAAAAATTAAAAACTGCTTTTATTGTAGCTAAAATAAAACATATAAGACTTTCTCCAGAAGAAATAATATTATCAGACATACTGTGAAAAATTCCTTTCTCTGTTAAACATCATTTGGGAAATATTTGAAAAAATATATATTTTAATTACATGAAAATATTTTACACAAATATATAAAAATAAATGGCACATTCATTTATTCAGTCTGTGCTGAGTTTTTCCAACTTTGAGATATTTTTATTGTGTCACAATATTATTAAACGGTGTTTTATAAGTAAAATATTATTAGCATTACTTTATTACTGTGCAATGCATTTTACAACATTGTCAACCCTTAAAAACAACAACAACCAGCATACCTGTATTAACATTCAGCTGGGCGTCACTACAGGACTTCACCACTCTGCCATTGGCTGGGCCACTTTCAACATCCAGTCGCTCTTGATCAGAGTTTGTGCTGATTGGTTCCTGTCCGTCTAGTGAGCGGGGCCCTAACTCAGTGTCATCCGGAACTTTAAAGAGTTTGAGGCAAGGCGTCTGAGGAGTGGATCGTGATTGGACAGGTGAAAATGAGGACTGTTTGAGACTGAATATACCGTCATCCTCTTCATCATCAATGTCCCATGCATCATTGGTGCTCCGGGCAAATTCATGAAAGGTTGAAGGTTTTTTGGATTTGACCACACTGCTGGCCTTCGGAGTGTCTTTTAATCTGTAATGAGACAAAGACAAAGCACATATAAAAAGCACATAGAGACTGATTATAGTTAGAAAGGAAAATGCATGACAATTTTAGAAAAAAAAAAATAAATGCAAATGTTTTATGCACCCAAACACATTCATATAGATGCAGACCACAATTGAAAGGCAAAAAAATAATGAAGAAAGTAATGAACATGTAAATGGGGGGGGGGGGGGGGGGGGGGGTAAAAACCATGTATTGACTAGCACACAGACAGTGGACATCTAGCTGGACTTACGGACGGTGTCTCCGCGGGTCCAGAGGAGGGTGCTGTGCTCCATATACTGGCTGTAAGCTAAGAGAAAGAAAAGCTGATGTGTGCTCTACATAGTCATAAAAAGGGCTGGGTGTGCGGAATCATTTCAGCCTTGTCACAACATCTGATATGCATCTCAATTTTTATGAAGCTACAATCATGTCCTTCAAAATCCCTATGCCTGACTTTCTTATAGAATCTAAAATATGATAAACTTCTGAGGAATGTTGTGGTCACCATAAAATAAAAAGAGTCAAGAATGAGAATGAGCATGTCATAATACCCTCATAATTTTGTGCCTGACATTATTATAGATCTTATAATATGACACACTTCTGATGACCATTCTGGTCACTGTTTTATAAAGTCAGGAACGAGAATGTCAAACACTAAACATGTTCTAATGCCCTTGTATTTTGAGTTACAAAGCAAGGAGAGAGAGCAAAACTAGGTTAATGACATGGCTATGTTTAAAATGAAAACTATCCATGACAAAAAACACAATATACATGATAAAGGATTAAGATTTTTAACAGTATAATCATTTGTTTTCTTTTTATTGCATTGATTTCACATACAGTAGTAGTATGCTGCTTTGCTTTTGCTTGCCCTTTTTACATAAAATACCAGTTTGGGGTCAGTATTATTGTGTGAAATTTATAGTAAACACTGTTACAAAAAATATATATATTCTGTTCTTCTGAACAAAGGATTGATTAGTCAAAGAATCCTGTGAAATGTAGAAAGGTTTATAGGTAAACTTTAAGCAACTTTTTACTATTAAAGAGCAGCCTGTATTCTGGAGATTTTGTCAAAGAGTTGCATTTATGAAAAAAAAAATATTTTGTAATTACAGATATACTCTATTATTTCTATCTATACTAATCGAAATATATACACTATAATTCAATATATCAACCAGCCATATTTTGGATTTACACAGGTAATTAAAAGTGCCCCGTTATAATTGTTTTTATAGTATAAAAGGCAGGTAAAGTTTAAACTGTGAATTATCTTGGTATTTTTTTTCTGCACAAACCTATGTTCTTCATTTGCTAAATGTGTATAAATTATTCACTTTTTTCTTTTTATTCTATTTCTTTTTTACTATTTTTATCTATTTATTTTATTTATGTAATTTAATGTAATTTATTTTATCTAATGTAATTAATTTTTCTTTTATTTATATTTCTTTTTATTTATTTTATTTTTTAATTTTTTTTTTTTTAAATTCATTATTTATTTTCAAATTAAATTTATTTTAATTAAATTATTTACTTTGAATCATATGATTTAAGTTTATTTTATTTATGAAACATTTATTTTATTTTATTTATTTTTTATTATTTTAATTTAATTAAATTTATGTAATTTATGTAATGTATTTAATTAAATTTATTTTTGTTTAATTTAATTTATGTAATTTATTTAATTTTAACTTATTTTTATTTAACTTATTTAATTATTTTTATTTATTTATTTATTAACTTAAAATTATCTATTCATTCATTCATTCATTTTCTTTTCGGCTTAGTCCCTTTATTAATCTGGGATCGCCACAGCGGAATGAACTGCCAACTTATCCAGCATATGTTTTACACAGCAGATGCCCTTCCAGCTGCAACATATCACTGGGAAATAAAAAATTACATTTCTTTTAAGTGAAGTTTATTCATTCATTCATTCATTTTCTTGTCGGCTTTGTCCCTTGCGGGGTCGCCACAGCGGAATGAACCGCCAACTTATCCAGCACGATTTTACGCAGCGGATGCCCTTCCAGCCGCAACCCATCTCTGGGAACTTCCACACACACATTCACACTCATACACTACGGACAATTTTAGCTTACCCAATTCACCTGTACTGCATGTCTTTGGACTGTGGGGGAAACCGGAGCACCCGGAGGAAACCCACGCGAACCCAGGGAGAACATGCAAACTCCACACAGAAACGCCAACTGACCCAGCCCAGCCGAGGTTCGAACCTGCGACCCAGCGACGTTCTTGCTGTGAGGCAACAGCACTACCTACTGCGCCACTGGGTTGCCCCTAAGTGAAGTTTATATTATTTACAAATAATTTATTTTTTATTTTCTATTATTATTTATTTTATGTAATTTAATGTATCTAATTAATTTAATTTATTTTTATTTTATTATTTTTTAATTGAATGCATTTATTTATTAAAATAAATTTATTTATTTTTATTTATTTTAATGTTTTTTATTTTATTTTATTTCATTTTATTTATTTATTTATTTAATTATTTAATTATTCATTCATTCCATATCAGCAGCATTGACTATAACATATATATTACAATTTACAACCGTAACAGTTTCTTAAAAAAACAGCATTATACAAAAAAATACATATACAAATAACAACAATGCTGATAAAAGATCACATAAGATCTTTTAATTTAGTCAGTAATAAAAATTCCAAGATTCCTTCATTTTTAAACACTACCTTACTTTCTGAACAAAAAATGCCCTTTAACATAGTTTAAAAACATACATTATATAAAAATTTATTTCACAAACAAAATAATCTTGCACATTACAAATTGGTTTCTTTTCCCATTTCAATAAATATAAGTTTGTAAATTTATGAGCAAATAAAAGCACTTATTGACCATGGATGGATGAACATCTATACTATTGGAGACCTCCAAATAAATTAGAAACTTTAAAACAACATAACAGGGCACTTTAAAACAATTCCATAGCAGCAGGACAGACCTACTGGTGCTTAGTGACAGCCAAAACAAAATACATCTCAAATTAAAAGCAAAGCACACTGCTGGTCCACCACATTACAACAACATAAATATAAATCTCCACAATATTAGAGGCTATGGTGAGTTACTGTGCAATATCCGGCATAATAGCTAGATAGGTCCAAACACTGCAGTGCTAAGCAGATTTTTTTACGGGCAACACAGGGGCATAGGTGTGGTCGTATTATTGAAAGGAAAATTTACAGTATTGTTACTACAAGGTTATTTCTGTGGAAATCCACACAATACTAGATGCATTATGTGCAAATGGGACCACAGAGTTAACTCCCTAAAGCACAATGCGGCTGAAACACGGCTCATCAATTTTTATGTGACTCGAAAAATAAAAGGTAAATTACTTGCAGATATGTAAGCAAGCTGCTTGCATTTGCATTAAATATTGGAGCTGTGAACAAGGAGTGTTTGAGCAAGCAAGCAGTTTGCCGGAGGGCAGTGTTATCTTAGACGTGGAGTGTTAAATACACACACAGAGGACTTTTACGCGCCATAATCTACATACAAAAGCTAACAAAGTGGGGAAACTGTCAATGTAATGAATAATTTCCCCTTAGAGGAATTTTAATATTAGACTATATTTTTACTTAATTCTAGGTCAGAAACGATGACTATTTTCATGACAAAACCATTTCATTCATTAATATACAATTAAAACCCACAAACTAATGAATTAATAGATAAATTAGATATGATTTTTAATGTTAATGTATGATTAAAATTCTAAAATTGTTTCCTGCTGACACTTTAAATTTAATATCACTACATTAAAGGGACAGTTCACCCAAAAATGTAAATTTGCTCACTATTTAGTCTCCCTCAAGTGGTTCCAAATGTGCATATGTGCAATAGTCACATCTCAGGATCTGCAATGTCGGTTTAAGTTCAGTTTTAGTTTAGTTGTACATTAGGAAATATGAGTGGAGATTATAGTTGACCAGAAACCACAATGTGGGGTTATTGCGAAGTTTAAGCTATAGAGTGTAGAAATAATAGAGTAATAGAGGGGAACTTTTTGGTTTGCTTTGTTTATAAGGCCTATGACTGTTGAATCTCTGGAAAGTGTATTTAAATCATTTGTGTATAAGAATTTGTAAAATTTGTTATTTTATCAAAGATTAACTGCAGTTATTTTTATAAAGTGAAGATACAGTGTTGTATATTTACATTTGATTTTCTGTACCTGAATACAATTAGACCCTCCAGAAAATCTGTTGAATATATGCAGATTGGCTGTCATACAAAATCATCCCAATCAATATGAAATGATTAATTCTTTCCAATTTGAGCTACTCAAGTCATCTGTTGAAATGATGTTTATATCGCATATATATCTTGCAGAAAAGCAAAACATTGCAATGTCTGTTCTTTTCTAATATCGCCTAGTTTCAAACCTTTATGAGTTTCTTTCTTCTGTTGAACACAAAAGAAGATTTTTTTTTTAATTAAAAAACCTTTAACTTCCATAGTAGAAAAAACAAATACCACAGAAGTCAATGGTTACCGGTTTCAAACATTTTACTAAATATCTTCTTTAGTTTTTTACAGAAGAAGGAAACTTCTAAAGGTTTGAAACAAGTAAAGGGTGAGTAAATGATATAATTTTCATTTGCTGGTTTGCTTTGTTTTAAAGACCTGTGACTGAGATTTCAAGTGTATTTAAATCATTTGTGTATAAGAATTTAGAACATCTGTAGTTTCATCAAAGATTACGCAGTGTTAATTAATACATTTAATAAATTAATTCCTGTACCTGTTAAAGTTCGACTCTTCAGTTTGATTTATGCAGGTTATGTGTCCTACAAAATCATCCCAATCAATATAAAATGATGAATTCTTTCCAAATTGAGCTATTTAAGTCATCTGGTGAAATTATATTAAATCACAATATATAAATCAGAGAAAAACAAAACGTCACAATGTTTTTTCCAATATCGCCCTAGTTTCAAAACTTTATGAGTTTATTTCTTCTGTTGAACACAAAAGATCATTTGAAAAAAGCTTTAAAAAAACCATAGCAGGAAAAAACAAATACTATGGAAGTCAATGGTTACCGGTTTCCAACATTTTTCTAAATATCTTCTTTAGTGTTTTACAGAACAAAGAAGCTCAAAGATTTGAAGCAAGTAAAGAGTGAGTAAACAATGATATATTTTTTTTATTTGCTGGTTTGCCTTGTTTTTAAGGTCTATGACCTTATCTCTATGTGAGATTTCAAGTGTATTTGAATCATTTGTGTATAAGAATTTAGAACATCTGTAGTTTTATCAAAGATTAACTGCAGTTGTTTTTTTATACATTGAAGACTACGCAGTGTTATTTATTTATATTTGATTAATTAATTTCTGTGCCTGTTACAATTAGACTCTCCAGAAAACTCTATCTGTTTGATTTATGCAGATTATCTGTCCTACAGAATCATTTAAATTAATATAAAATGATGAATTCTTTCCAATTTGAGCTATTCAAGTCATCTGGTGAAATTATGTTCATATCACAATATATGTATTTAAAAAGTAACCATACCAATGTCAGTTTTTCGCAATATCGCCCTAGGTTCAAACCTTTATGAGTTTCTTCCTTTTTTTCTCTTTCTCTGTTGACCACGAAAGAAGATACTTTGAAAAAAGCTGAAAACCATTGACTTCCATAGTTGGGATGCAACGATTTATTAAATATTTGTTTATATTAAAATGATTATGCATTTATGAACACAGATGATAATAACAGTTCATTTAAATACTTAGCTAATATATAGCTTAGATTTAGACAAATATAACTTTTTTTTCTTATTATTTTTATTGATAGATTGTTTGGTTGATTGGTTGATTGATTGATTGATTGATTGATTGATTGATTGATTGATTGATTGATTGATTGATTGTTCTGTCATTTATTTTCAGTGTAAAATTATTACTTATGTTTAAAATAAAAATAAGTGGAAAAAGTTTTTGAAGTCCAAAAGAGAAATGGACAATTGTTTGTTTTTTTATTATTATTATTATTTTGTGATGTATTATTTGGTAACTGAGCAGCAATAAATAACACTTTAAAATATAAGGAGTTTCCATGTCATTTTCTAACAAGTAGTGTTTTGAAATTAATGAATTCATAATAATCGTGATAATCATGAAACCATGGTCATTCCTCAGACTATAACCGTACAAAATCTATAATCTCTATTCTATAGTACAAAAAAATAAATAAATACCATAGAATTCAGTGGTTACCGGTTTCCAACATTTATCTAAATATCTTCTTTGGTGTTCAACAGAAAAAAAGAAGCTCATAAAGGTTTGAAACAAGTAAAGGTTGAGGAAACGATGATACAATTTTCCTTTAAAAGGGAAAAAGGGTCAAGAGTTCTGAAGACACGGTCTGTCTAAAGACTTTTGTGAATCTCTCTTCAACACCGTTTCATCATGTGATTGCACTGAGAAGACGCCAAGGTTGTCTGGAGGCACACAGTATCAGTTTTGCATGCTCTGTTCCTTCTGCTGAAAGAGATAAATGGTGTGAAAGTGGCCACACCTCTCATGTTACAGGAGGATCACACCCGCTCTACGCCCTCCAACTGCTGCAGATTCACCTGAACTAGCAACTCAAACAGTCTGGGATCACAACCACACCCAAACAATAATGGCCGCCTCAAATCATCTTTCACAAAACTGAGGGGAATTCCATCTGTTTCCAACATAATCTCCTTTGTGCTCTGCTTATAATACACCAATTATATCAGATGATCCAAAAACATCAGGGACTTTTTATTAGCCATTAAAAGCATGGAAAATGTGTCATCAGTTCTACATGTTTTTTTTTTAATAGGAGGTCTCGATTTATTTACTTTTTTAATTATTGCATTTAATTGATTTTATTTTATTGTACAACTTTTATATGCATGTGCGCATGTATGTGTACAGCAGGTAAATATTTTTCTTAATTATTTGTCTATTTCCCTTGCTAATTTTGCTTTCTCTTTTGCAAGCTGTTGACTAATAACACATAAACTACCGGTCAAAAGTTTGGCGTCAGTTCAATTTTTAAATATTTTAAAATAAGCTTATCCTGCTCACCAAGGCTGCATTTATTTAATCAAAAATACAGTAAAAATTGCAAAACTGTAAAGTTTATTATTTAATTTAATAATTTATTCTAGTGATTTTAAAGATACATTTTCAGCTTAATTACTCCAGTCTTCAGAGTCACATTATCCTTTAGAAATCACTCTAATATTAATTATTATTATCATTATTATTGTTATTATTAATGGTAATAGTAATAAAAGCAATAATGACTACAGTAATAATTTCATTTGAAACTACATACAATAAGAAAGCAGTTATTTAAAATTGTTATAAATATTTACCAATTTACCTTTTTTACATTTAATAAATGCCACCTTGGTAAACAGAATCATTAAATAAATAAATAAAAAATAAACTGACCCCAAACTTTTGACTGGTAGTGTATGAATGTATGAGACCATTTATGCTGTACGTTTATGTTTTGTAATAAGTTGCTTATTGGTGTTGTAAAGAATCAAAAGTAACAAAAAATAAATTGTCATCATTTAATTGCCTTTCACATGTTATAAACCTGTTTGTCTTTCTTTTTTTCTTTTAAATAAAAAAAGTATAGTGTAAAAATATTTGTAAATAAACAGTTTCTGTATTTTGTGATTATTATTATTATTATTTATGCTTTTAATTAACATTATAGGATCTCGATCATTCCTCCAAAAGCTATTGATGTTAAAAAGTTTGAAAAGTGATGTTTGTTGGCATTTTTAATCATTTGAAGTGATATGTTGTCTGTGTTTGTGTTGTAAATTACAGTACAATGACCTGGTAATAACATTGAAAAGAAAAACACTTGGGAGGGTGAGTAGAAGGTAAGAAAGTTTTCATTTCTGGGTGAACTATGCCTTTAAAGGGAATTTTTATACTTTATTTGCAATAATAAAAAAAACTAAGTAAGTTTTCAAGGTTTTAAAGCATATAAAGGATGATCAAGGGACCATCTTTAGCACAAGCATATAAACTAAGTAATTGAGTAATTGGAGTAATTTTGAACACTATATCTTAAACACTTGGAAACAGTTAGTGGTGTGTATGTGTAACATTTATGTGTACACTACATTTAAAACAATACTGTCAGTTTTTATTTTCTGTTCCATAATGAAGCAAGAACAGAACTTTTGTGCATCTCAGAGCAACACTGCATCATTTGCAAATGTTTCATTTCTTGGTGGCATTTATTTATCCATGAAGGGCCTAATCTAGTTAAAGTACCAAAAAGGAAAATATTATTAAATTATCACTAAAAATAAAAGTCACACTGCATTACCTTTTTTTTTATAGAAAAACTGATCATTTTAATTACACTCAAAAAAAATTTGCTCGTTCAAACTACTTATTTAAAATGAGCTGAAATAACACAATTCTAGAGATTTCATTGGGACAGCTTAATGTTTTATGTTCAATCCACATAAATTTGTTTAAAGTGTTAAGTTAACTTAATCAATTTGTGTTGGGACAACATGAATGAATTGTGTGGAACCCTGCATTTTTTCAGTGTAGAAAGGACACAATAAAACTATGTATTTATTTGTACAATTACCATTTAATACTGTTTTTTGGCGGTTACTATTTCCTTCACTACCTGTCATGTCTATACTGTTCGGTCACAAAAAAAGTAACTTCCAAAAAACAATAAGCAGCATAAGCAGCTGTTTGTAATGAAACTGTTGAAAATTATGTGTAATAAAATATATAAAAAAATAACCGAATTTCATTCGATTTCAAATGATTAAACATCTTGTTTTTGAAGGATATAGTGGCAAAGTTTTTAGATTTAATAAATCAATGATTTACTATGTTGAGTTGAGGTTGAACTGTGTTTCTTAAATTCTTAAATGAGTAATGTCATCAAATGATTCTTGTCATAAATATTCTTGACAATACATTTTGCTACATAAACAACTGTTACACTGTATGACAGTATAGTGGCTGTCTTAAACAATTTTTATAATAATTTTAACCATTAAAAGCTATTAGTTACTAGTTAACTAGTTAAAGCTTTTAGTAAATAATAAAGTTATGGTAACTAATAACCTTAACTTTTCATTTTTAAATTTGTTTGTAAAGCAATAATGTGCATCTTTTGTAACTGCTTTGAAACAATGAATATTGTGAAAGACGCTATACAAATAAACTTGAATTTAATTTAATTGAAAAATATATATTATAGTCATTATTCTTTGCTTGCGAAATTAATCAGAACACATTCTAATGTACAGAACAAACCAAAAAAAGATGTATTTAGACATGTCACAAAAATTTAAATATCAGCCTCAATAATTTTTGGCCACTCAATATATATTGTATAAAAATATATATAAAATATGTATATAAAAATTAAATGCTTAAACATTTAAGCAGAAATTTTATGCAGCTCCTGTCATCTAATCTCCATTGGAGGCGTCAGTGAGTTCAGGGAACTTTTTTTTAGGTTTTGAAGAGGTGTCAAAGTAAACTCTTCCACTTTCAGAAAAGTTATGATTAACGAATAACGTTAAAGCCAAAAAGGACATTTACATCTGGTTTTTGTGCCTTGAATGCGTTTATGCCAATGTAAATCCTGTTGTAGAATCATTATATAAATAGGCATAAATTAGTCTTAAAATGACATTATCCCTCATCCCAATAACTTCTATGACAATATATCGCACAACAAAAATGACTTATCGTGACAGGCCTAGTTGTATTACACTTTTGTTTTGATTCTAAGAAACCTTTTCACTAAAATTTTCATTAAAATATTGCAAAAGCAAACATAGTATTTTTAACATGGTTAGGAATCAACATGTCCCCATAAAAGTAAAAAAAAACTACCTGAAAATGAATTCTAATGGCAAATATTAACTTTAAAAAAGAAAACAAAAAAAGTTACTTTTAACTTCTGTACATCCACACTAGTAGCAGCAAATCTCCAAACTGACTGCCTGAAAGTTCCTCTTTAGCAACATTATGCAATGCTAGAATATAATATCTGATCTACAAAAAAACGTCCAGTCATCACAGGCTCGCATTCACAGTCAGATGAACTGATTCTGTCTTTGACCATGAAAATCCAGGCAACCTGCAATGAAGCAGACTCAGCAATCTCTGTGCAGACTAAACAAAAGGCCAACGAGGACAAAGTGGCCGGCTTTAAGACTATTAAAAAACGATTGAGGTAAACTTGGTTTTATATTCGCACATTCTGCCTTTCTCCTTAATATTATAATTTCAGAAAAGTATTGTCTGCAAATTCTAAACAGTGAAATCATATTATCAGCCAATGATTTTCAAAGTACATCATCGTTTACAGTCAAATAAATAGTGCTAATGTTGATGTGAAGTCATACTTGCATGTGATTTCAAGCCGAATATTCAAAATACTATGGTAAACAATATAGGGAGCATGTCACAAGTTGTCACTGAATGAATGTGCGAATATAAAACCAACTTTACCTCAATTAAAAAATATATTACTTAAAATAAGGCTTAGAAAACAATTAAAGCACTGCAGTAACAGGTAGTTGTGTTTTCTTTACCATAAAATATTAACTAAACTATACATTTTAATACACAAGTAGCATTTTATGATGTATACAGATATTATAATTGGTATTTCACAACAAATCATTACCAGATCATGCAATGTAAGAAATGTTTAGCTGTTGATGTCAATGACCATTCAAAACAAATTCACTGTAGTAACAGTAAGGTATTTCGGTGGTAACTATGGTCACCATGATGAACTTTTGTGAAAACTGATATAAAAATTCGCTATCATAGGAGCACATAATTCGCTGAAACCGTGTCAGTTTTACCTGTTAAAACAGATATGATAACCCAAACATGTTAAACACGTCTGAGATTTCAAGCATACTGTTAAAACATACAAGTGACACACTTTCATATCGAATAGTAAACAAAGCAGCATATTTTACATATATAAACCATTACATAGCTTACTAATGACCACTCTAGCAGCAAAAATAAATGATTAAATGTACCTTCCGGGAACCTTCGGGTTTTTCCTCCAGAAATGAATCCTGTTGTCGGTGGCCATGGCGAGAGGACGCCCAATATTACTCTCAAACAGCCATGAAATTGATAACCACGCCGTCAACCGACATGTGCTGATATCTAACAGCGAAAACGATCTTTTTATGTGTATTGCCGCATGTGTCTTGCTTTGTTTTGCTAAGTTATCGCGCGTATTTTGTCAACACAGAATGTGCCTACAGCAGTTCTGGATGGACGTCGCCATCTTGGAGGTGCGTGAGGTCGCGCTGTGATTGGCTGAAATGAAGAACAGGTGCAGTGGAACGGACCAATGGAGTTTGAGTTTTATTAGACTTTATGCCATTTAGACCTACTTTGTTCTTAACAACACCTACATTCTCTTCAATGATGTTTACTTGTAATAATGTTTGTAAACATGTACATGGCTTATAATACAAAGGGCTCCAGGTGGTCGAAAGGGAGAGCAAAGGGGGCAGTTGAAATGTTTGGAGAAAGAGCATAAAATATAGAAAAAATAAAATAACAAATAACAAATAGTTTAAATTTACACAGTGAAGCATTTTTAATCATTTTTATACTTGAATCCATTTAATATGTATTTGTATTATTTATTAAGATTATTTGTAATTAGATAAAAATAAAAATAATAATATAATTATAATCATTTAGAAAATAAAATATTGCAGTAATTCATTGATTATAATTATTAATTAATATTATTTTACATAATTTTAAGCCATTAAAACAATTATTGATTAATTTGAAACTCACTCATTCACTACACTTCATCTTAGTACCTGACTTATCAGGGGTCGCCTCAGCGGAATAAACCACTAATTACTCTGGCATATGTTTTATGCGGCAGGTGCTCTTCCAACCGCAACTTAGCACTGTTTACATTTTTCTTTCAGTACGAATATATATATATATATATATATATATATATATATATATATCTATATATATATATATATATATATATATATATATATATATATATATATATATACAGTTGCAATCAGAATTATTAGCCCCCCTGAGCTATTCACCCCCCTGTTTATTTTTTTCCCCAATTTCTGTTTAATGGGGAGACATTCAACACATTTCTAATCATAATAGTTTAAACTCATTTCTAATAACTGTTTTATTTTATCTTTGCCATGATGACAGTAAATAATATTATACTAGATATTTTTCAAGACACTTCTATGCAGCTTAAAGTGACATTTAAAGGCTTAACTAGGTTCATTAGTTTAACTAGCCAGGTTAGGGTAATTAGGCAAGTTATTGTATAAAGATGGTTTGTTCTGTAGACTATCAAAAAATAGGGGCTAATAATTTTGACCTTAAAATGGGTTTTAAAAAATTAAAAACTGCTTTTATTCTAGCCGAAATAAAACAAATGAGACTTTCTTCAGAAGAATAATAAATATTATAATAAAAAATATTATCAGACATACTGTGAAAATTTCCTTGCTCTGTTAAACATTATTTGGGAAATATTTAAAAAAAGAAAAAAAATTTAAAGGGGGCTTAATAATTCTGATTGCAACTGTATATATATATATATATATATATATATATATATATATATATATATATATATATATATATATATATATATATATATATATATATATATATAATATTATTTATTATGAATTAAAACAAATTACATAAAATATATACATATGTAAACAAAGCTATAAATGTTGTACTGTAATGAGTGCTAGGGGAATTCTTGCAAGACAAATTACAAGAAACTATAGATGGTATTTACATCTTAGTTCCTCTCATGATTATAACAAAATTTGGGGTCCATGACATCCCAAAGAAACAAATCTTAGCTATAATTTACAGAACAACGTAATACAGAGCATTAAAAGAGGACATCAGAGGCAGAGCATCCCAGATGACAATATGCCATATCACGCAGTGGGGCAAATGTCATTTCGCAGTTCGCCACTGTGACCACTAGATGGAAGCATTCATCCATATATCATAGCGTTGAAATTATTTCAACCCTCATCCTAGGTAAATATTAACTGCATTTCTTTTTGTTTGGACATTAACCCATACATCCTTCTGTATAATATAATATAATATAATATAATATAATATAATATAATATAATATAATATAATATAATATAATATAATATAATATAATATAATATAATATAATATAATATAATATAATATAATATATAATTATATTATATTATATTATATTATATTATATTATATTTTCTGGTATGTATGGAAAAAACATGATTATAAATAATAATAAATATAATTATGACATAAAAGACAATTTATATCCTGTTCTATTCTATTCTATATGACATGCATGCATAAAAATATAATTCTGCTGTTCTGTTATATATTATATTATATTATATTATATTATATTATATTATATTATATTATATTATATTATATTATATTATATTATATTATATTATATTATATATGCAACAAGCCCTATTACAAATAATAACAATTACTTAATTACAAAAAATACATAATTTCCATTCTATGTGGCATGCATTTTAAAACAAAGTGAAACAGGAACATTGCAATCAATTCTCTTATGATTATAAAGTACATATATTTTAACTAGGTATATTTACAAATCAATAAACCATTTTATTTAAAATAGATTAAGAGCTGCATGAAACATTTACCAGTGTTTCTATAAATAGAACGGTTAATAATAAAACAGGTTAAAAATAACAACAGCTGCAGATGCGTGAACGAAAAGTAAACATACCTAAGGCAAAGCACTTACACAAACATCCTTAGTGGAAACTTGGAAATGATACTTCCTGTGAACTATAGACGGAAAAGAAAACGCTGCTCGTGATTCCTAGAACTGTGGACTCAAATAGCTTGCTATTGTTATTTAACAAGGGCCCCTAAAAGACACGAACGACCTCAACCTTCATATAGTAAAATTAGTTTATCAGGGTTCAATTGCACAAAGCTGATAGAGAAGTGTAATGTTTGTGCACGTTATGTAATGATATGGGAATTTGCCATATACAATCGTTTTTGTTTGGTTTAAAGAAAAATAAATGTAAAAGACTCCCTCTTCTTGGGATCTGATCAATCAAAATGAATCTTAAAGAGGACATTATTTATAGTCTGTCAAATTTACCCCCATTTGTGTCTAAGCTAAATCAAAGGTTTTTGTGCAAGTCCCTTTAAATGCAAATGAGCTGCAACATCAAAAAGAGGGCGGAGCCTTTAATTGCAGCTGACACTCTAAAAACAACAAAAAGTAAATCTTGCACAATCAAAATGTCAGAAATTACTAATAGCAAATTAAAACCACGCATGTTCAAACCAGAGATGGACAAAGATGGAGAAGATGAGACTTTTGGACTGAATCAGGAAGTTTATGAACGGTTAGTGAAAATATTTATTAGTTATTTATGGAGTCAAGTTAGTAAACTCATTGACTAGCATATCACTGCTAAAAGACTGCAATCTGACTATACAAGTGCATATAATGTGTGTTTATGAAGACCGATGGTGAAGGTTTTTGGGATAAAAACAGAGACAATGCTAACATTAGCCACACAGCATGCTAACAAGCACATTCAGAAGCTAAAGTTGATAAAGCTAAAGTGAAGTTGATTAAAGTCATCGACTAGCATATTACTGCTAAAAGACTGTAACCTGACTGTACAAGTGCATGTGTGTTTATGAATACTGATGGAGAAGGTTTTTGGGATAAAAACAGAGACAACGCTAACATTAGCCACACAGCATGCTAACAAGCACATTCAGAAGCTAAAGTTGATAAAGCTAAAGTGAAGTTGATTAAACTCTTCGACTAGCATATTACTGCTAAGACTGCAACCTGTACAAGTGCATATATTGTGTGTCTATGAATACTGATGGTGAAGGTTTTTGGGATAAAAACAGAGACAACGCTAACATTAGCCACAGCATGCTAACAAGCACATTCAGAAACTAAAGTTGATAAAGCTAAAGTGAAGTTAATAAACTCATAGACTAGCATATTACTGCTAAGACCACAATCTGGTTATACAAGTGCATATATTGTGTGTTTATGAATACCGATGGTGAAGGTTTTTGGGATACAAACAGAGACAATGCTATTATTAGCCGTACAGCATGCTAACAAGCACACTCAGAAGCTAAAGTTGATAAAGCTAAAGTGAAGTTGATTAAACTCATCGACTAGCATATTACTGCTAAAAGACCGTAACCTGACTACAAGTGCATATATTGTGTGTTTATGAATACCGATGGTGAAGGTTTTCGGGATAATACAGAGACAATGGTAACATTAGCCGTACAGTATGCTAACAAGCACATTCAGAAGGGAAACATGCTCAAAGTATGAATAGCGATTAACATTAATGATAGTAATCTCGCCTAGAAACGACTCCGTTTCAGTGGCTCGATGTCAGGAGTCTATGGAGACATATGTTGGTACATCCAAAAACAGAACATTTGTATTGTTTTTTTGGCACTGTAAATCTGCCTGCTGCAGTGAGTAAACAGAACCAGTGACTGCTGCAGCAGGACTGTGGGTGGAATGATGCAATATAATAATGTAATATTCCTAGATTTTCTACATCCCATGAAAGCATTTTTCACATGCTTCCAGAAAAAATAGTTTACCAAAACAGAATGACTGGGTTTTCTTATTTCATTCATTCATTCATTCATTCATTCATTTTCCTTTGGCTTAGACCATTTATTCATCAGGGGTCGCCACAGCGGAATGAACCGCCAACTTATCCAGCATATGTTTTACACAGCGGATGCCCTTCTAGCTGCAATCCAGTACTGGGAAACATCCAAACACACTCATTACACTCATACATTACGGACAATTTCGTTTATTCAATTCACCTATAGTGCATGTCTTTGGAGGAAACCCACACCAACACGGAAAGAACATGCAAACTTCACACAGAAATGCCAACTGGCCCAGCCTGGACTCGAACCAGCGACCTTCTTGCTGTGAGACCCCGTTGTCCTATTTCACATTTTGAAAATAGGCTCATTTTAAACCCCCCTAGTGTTAAACAGTTAAGTTATACTATTTTTGAGTAGTCAATTTTTTTAGACTCAGCCAATCTCCTATCTTTAGCTTAGCTTAGCATGAATCATTGAATCAGATTAGACCATTAGCATCTTACTTAAAAATTAGCAAATTTGATAATTTTTCTTTTAAGATGTATTCTTCTGTAGTTACATTGTGTGCTAAGAAAAAGAAAAGTTTCTATTTTTATAGGCTATTTTCTTTAGTGATGTTATGCAGAAAATGTTTATAATATTAGCAGAAAAGTTCCTTGATTATTACACTGGAATGAGAGTTTAGTTTCTAGACATATTGAACAAAAAAAAAAAGCAACTTTTCATTTTCAGTCGGTTTTAGTACACAATGTAACTTCAAAAGAGTCAATCTTTAAATAAGAAATAAATCGAAACTCTTGATTTTTGAGCAAGATGCTAATGGTCTAATCTGATTCAATTATCTATGCTAAGCTAAGCTAAAAGTGCTCCTGCCAGATTGGCTAAATGGATTCGAAAATAATAAAACTCGACTGTTTAACTTTAGGGGATTTTTATAATAAGTAAAATATTCCTTTAAACACATAAACTGACAATAAGTCCCCTTTAAAACCAGGTGTCAATGACTCTGAGTGCAACATGGTGTGAATGAGTTCACTCGGCTCCTCGGTTTGTGTTTGAGACCCTCCCGCTTGAAGAATCACCCCCTCATTAAAGCACTTCCTTTGAGTTCATTCAGAGCCGAACACACACACACAAACACACACATGAAACAAACAGATGAAAGGTCACACGGTCCGCAGCCTTCAGGAAGCTATGGCATCTGTGGAATGCTGCTTTATTTTCCTTCTAATTCCCCTGTGTTTGTGGCTCTTCTGTGTGTGTGTGTTGTTGGTTCTTTGGAGTCGGGTTATCAAGTGCATGCACCCGTCACTTCAGTCTCATTGGTCAGCAGACTGAGACAGGAAGACTTGAAAGACAATATCCTGCTTCAGCAGCATGTATGTCACTCTTCTCCGAAGGGAAGTTGTGAGTGTAAAACTCCACATAAGCACTTTAAAACCCATCCAGAGGAGAATGCTAGAGCACGCTCATATATAAATTAGGAGATACTATGAAGAAATAAAAGATGCAAATTTGACAGTTGTTGACATTTAGGGAGGTTATTGAGCTATAAAATGAATGTGGATGACACAGTGACCTAAAAAAAAATAGGTCAGTAATATACATGGTTATACATTTATCTTTCATTTTCCTTCAGCGTTTGCGTTTCCACCTGCAAACGCAAATGACCTTGATGAAGTAACCAGTAGTATGGATGTCATCTTTACTAGCACACTAAATACGGTGGAACCCATCAAATTTAAAAAGGCTAGAGAATAAAACTGCACCATGGTACAATAATCATACTCGCGCTCTCAAAACAGCAACCCGTGCTCTGGAACGTAAATTGAAAAAAACTAATTTGGAGGTTTTTAGAATTGCGTACAAAGACAGTATGTGTAAGACAGCTATAGGAGGGCTCTTAAATCTGCCAGGGCTGAGCACCTCCGCAAACTGATAGAAAATAATCATAACAATCCTAGATTTTTATTTAGCACCATTGCTAAATTAACAAATAATTGTTCATCTTTGGAACAAAATGTCCCACCGCAAACTAGTAGTGATGACTTCATGATTTTTTTCAGTGATAAAATAGAAGGCTTTAGACAGAAAATAGAAGATGTTAAACTTTCTACACCACCTTATACTTCAGATGCAGTAAACATTCCACTGAATCAAAATAACCTACAATGCTTCAAAACCATAGAACAGGAAGAGCTAGATAAAGTTATAAATAGTTCTAAATCAGCTACATGTATGTTAGATCCAATTCCAACAAAATTACTGAAAGAATTGCTACCTGTCATAGGAGAACCTCTCTGTCACGGACAAGGAGGAAGGAGGATCCAAATGCAGAATGAGTGAAGGGGTGTCTTTTTAACTTTATCAGCTCTTCTTTATCTGTAGGCCATGTTCCAAATCCTTTCAAGCTAGCTGTTTTAAACATATTATTAAGAAACCACAACTGAACCCAAGCAACTTAGCTAATTATAGGCCTATTTCAAATCTTCCGTTTATGTCTAAAATACTAGAAAAAGTTGTTTCTACCCAATTATGTTCCTTTTTGCAGACAAACAATATTTTTGAAGTGTTTCAGTCAGGTTTCAGGCCTCATCACAGTACAGAAACCGCATTAGTGAAAATAACCAATGATTTACTCTTAGCTGCTGACCATCTCGCTATTAGTATTACTGGATCTTAGTGCTGCATTTGACACCATTGATCACAATATTCTCATAGACCGCTTATATTCTACAGGTGTCCAGGTACAGGCTCTACAATGGTTTAAGTCATACTTAGCTGACCGTTACTAGTTTGTGAATATTAATGGACAGCTTTCACAGGTCAGGCCAGTAAAGTATGGGGTGCCTCAAGGATCAGTTTTAGGACCTTTGCTGTTTACAATATACATGCTACCCCTGGGAGACATTATTAGAAGACATGGGACCAGCTTTCACTGCTATGCAGATGATACTCAATTATATATTTCAACTAAACCTGATGAGATGTCTGAACTGTCTAAGCTAACTGAGTGTATTAAAGATGTTAAGGACTGGATGACCAACAATTTTTTTCTCTTAAACTCAGACAAAACAGAATTATTACTTATTGGGCCTAAATCCTGTACACAGCAGTTCCCATAACTCGACCTGCAATTAGAGGGATACAAAGTTAGCGTTAGCTCTACTATAAAAGATCTGGGCATCATATTAGACAGCAAATTAACCTTTGAAAATCATATATCTCATGTCACAAAAACTGCTTTCATCTGAGAAACATTGCTAAGCTACGAAGCATGCTATCCATATCAGATGCAGAAAAGCTAGTTCATGCTTTTATGACTTCTAGGCTGGATTACTGTAATGCTCTGTTCACATACACACACATACACTACGGCCAATTTATTAAATTCACCTAAGCGCAGGTCTTTGGACTGTGAGGGAAACCAGAGCAACTGGAGGAAACCCACGCCAACCCAAGGAGAACATGCAAACTGAATGGAACTCAAAGGAAGTGCTTTAATGAGGGGGTCTCAAAGCGGGAGGGTCTCAAACACAAACCCAGGAGCCAAGTAAACTCATTCATCCGCTCATCCGTCACACTCAGAGTCGTTTACACCTGCTTTTAAAGAAGACATATCAGGAGTTTATCTGTGTTTGAAGGAATATTTAACTTATTTTGACTCCGCTAGAGTTAAACAGTCGAGTTTTACCACTTTTGAATCCATTCAGATAATCTCCGGGTCTGGCGGGAGCACTTTTAGCTTAGCTTAGTATGAATAATTGAATTGGATTAGACCATTAGCATCTTGCTAAAAATATATTTTTAAAAAGACTCCACACAGAAATGCCAATTGGCTCAGTTGGGACTCGAACCAGCAACCTTCTTGCTGTAAGGTGACAGTGCTAATAACTCAGGCAACGTGTCGCTCATGGTTATACATATTCATGTTTTGTCAAAAGTGAGTTATGACTGAAAGGATAGGCCTCATAAACAATCATTGGTTGTGTGACTGATGGGTTTTGCTCAATTATTAGTATTAGTATGAATTATTTTGTTGTATTTATTAATACCTTAGCTTAAATGTTTATACTTTTTAATAGCTTTATTTTAATTGAAGTGGTTTTTATATGATTTAGATTTTTGTTAACATGTTAATTTTGATGATAAAAAATTGTCAATTTTAAGTGAGTTGGTTGCTATGGCAACATGTTTATTCTTATATGGGTCACATTTACATTTTGTATTTGTTTATTATTTTCAGTAAATTTAGTTTAGAAACAAAGAAAAATTTAAAAATTATTTACATAACACTATATATAAATTTTATTTATATTTATTATTTAAACTATATATAAAATTGGTGAATTGTTTATATAAATCATTATTATAATTACATTGTTGTTGTTAATATATTACAATATTATTATTATAATTATATCATTATAATAAAATAATTATTATATAACAATTTTATAATAATATTATTTATATTTTACAATTATTTGTATAACAAGCTAATAAATTATTGAACAAATAAATGAATAAATAAAATAATTGAATAAATAAAATAATTGAATAAATAAATAAATAAAAAAAAAAAATCTATTTATTTACATAAGATTTCTACTCAATACATCCTATTTACATTTTACAATTATTTGTGTAACATGCAAATAAATAAATGAATAAATTAATTAATAATTTAAATAAATAAATAATTTAAATAAATAAATAAATAAACTAATAAATAAAAATATATTTATTTACTTAAAATTTCAACTCAATACAACATATCTATATTTTACAAGTATTTGTATAACAAGCGAATAAATGATTGAATAAATAAATGAATAATTAAAATAAATGAATAATTAAAATAAATGAATGAATGAATAAATGAAAAAAATCTATTTATTTACACAGATTTGAACTCAATACAACATATTTATATTTTACAACTATTTGTATAACAAGCATATAGCTGAATGAATAAATAAATGAATAATAAAGAAATAAAATAAATAAATAATTAAAAATAAATAAACAAATAAATCAATCTAAATAAATAACTTACATAAATACATGAATAAATAAATAATTTAAATAAATACATAAATAAATAATTTAAATAATAAATAACTTAAATAAATAAATAAATAATTAAATAAATAAATAAACAATAAATAATATATAATTTAAATAGATACATAAATAAATAATTTCAATAATAAATAACTTACATAAATAAATAAATAAATAAATAAATAAACAATAAAAAATATATAATTTAAATAAATAATTTAAATAAATAAATAATTTAATTAATTAATAAAAATCTATTTATTTACATAATATTTCAACTCAATACAACATATTTATATTTTACAAGTATTTGTATAACAAGCAAATAAATGAATGAATAAATAAATGAATAATTCAAATGAATACATAAATAAATAAATAATTTAAATAAATAATTTAAATAAATAATTTAAATAAAATAAATAATCAAAATCTATCTATTTACATAAGATTTCAACTCAATACATCAATGAATGCATGTAAATTGACGCCACAAGCAAACATTATTGTAACAGCTCTAAAGTCAATTCATTCTTTTAATTACTTCGTTACGGCCTTTCAGTCCACATAATAACTCCAAACTAAAACATTATTGCATCTCAATGTGCTCTTTCATTCAGTTTCTACCATTCAATCATACACACAAAGCTCCACAGCATCCAATTATAACATATATCTGGAATCAATATGAAACCTTCAGTCGCTCAATGAAATGAACCAAACTAACACGGAATCTTTTCTCCTCAATGAGTGCCATCTTGTTCCGCCTCAAGGCCTGACACATTGATATCGCCTTCCAGAAGGAGTGTGAATACAATAAGTCCATGCCAAGGACATGCAGTCTCCGTCTGCGCCTCCCACAGACTGAGGAGAGAGTTAGTCACTCACTGACTGCAGTTATACAAGAGGCCTGCTCAAGATGCATGCGGCAGGTCAGAGAGGAAATGCAGGAACTGGGTCATGGAAGAGAGGAAGTGGGTCACAACGGCAGAGCTCTGCCTGGAAGAGCAGAGGAACTGAGGAAAAACCGACTCTTACTTCTATATTTAAACCGATCATATGAGTGAATTAATTTCACTAGAGTAGAAAACTGCATCCCGTCGGAAGGACAAAATCACAAATGAAACTGTAATGTGTCATTTGTTTGTATTAAGCGGAAATGATATTAAATGCAGAGCAAATAGAGTTGGAAGTGTCCTACTTCTCAGATTGTTCTCCAGAGAGAAAGCCCCACGGTGTGTGACCCTGCTGACACAGTATGCGCTATATCTACTTCATAACCAGGGAAATCTCTTTCTTTTTTAACAGTTCTGGACATAATGCAGCGTTTGCATGCAACATGAATGTCAACGTTATTATATTCAACAATATTCAACAATATTCAACACTATTCAACATATCTCATGGCAATTCGTTACTTTTTGGTTTAGTGGTTAATTTGTATGTATTTGTATTGATCTCATTTGTACAGTTTAGTATGATTTGCTCATCCTCCAATGACCGTTAGGTTTAGGGGTGGGGTTTGGTGACATGCTTTCTTTTAAAAAATCTTACATTTTCATACGACTAAAATTGTGAATTCAGACAAATTAGCTACTAAACTGACAAAACATAAAATACTTATGTTATTTATTTATTTATTTTAAATTTTATTTATGACTTTTATGGCAAATTACATAAAAAAACAAAAAAAACAAAACAGTTATATTTCAAAAAGTATAGATAGTATCAACTTAAGCGTATACAATGAGAAAGGAAGTCAGAATTATTAGCCCCCCTGAATTATTAGCCCCCTGTTTACTTTTTCCCCCAATTTGTGTTTAACGGAGAGAAGATTTTTTCAACACATTTCTAAACTTGATAGTTTTAGTAGTATAGTAAACATGATAGATTTATTTTATCTTTGCCATGATGACAGTAGGGTGACGCAGTGGCGCAGTAGGTAGTGCTGTCGCCTCCCAGCAAGAAGGTCGCTGGTTCGAGCCTCGGCTGGGTCAGTTGGCGTTTCTGTGTGGAGTTTGCATGTTCTCCCTGCGTTCGCGTAGGTTTCCTCCGGGTGCTTCGGTTTCCCCCAAAGTCCAAACACATGTGCTACAGGTGAACAGGCTAAATTGCCCGTAGTGTATGAGTGTGAATGAGTGTGTATGGATGATTCCCAGAGATGGGTTGCAGCTGGAAGGGCATCCGCTGCATAAAACATGTGCTGGATAAGTTGGCGGTTCATTCCGCTGTGGCGACCCTGGATTAATAAAGGGACTAAGCCGACAAGAGAATGAATGAATGAATGAATGATTATATAAATAATATTTTATGAGATATTTTCAAGACACTTCTATACAGCTTAAAGTGACATTAAAGGCTTAATTATGCTAATTAGGTTAACTAGGCAGGTTAGGGTAATTAGGCAAGATATTGTATAAGGATGGTTTGTTCTGTAGACTATCGAAGAAAAAAATAGCTTAAAGGGGCTAATAATTTTCACAGTATGTCTGATAATATTTTTTCTTCTGAAGAAAGTCTTATTTGTTTTTTATTTCAGCTAGAATAAAAGCAGTTTTTAAATTTTTTAAAAGTCTTTTTAAGGACAAAATTATTAGCCGTTAGTAATAACGTTTGTGAGGAAATACTACAGTAAGACCTTTACCAATGATTATTTGATGCATTTGTTGTGGAGCTGCAACAACGAGTCACACACAATGTCATTGCAAAGTTCACGCACACACACACACACACACACACACACACACACACACACACACACACACACACACACACACAAACTGAACAGACATTTTATCCCCGGTTGCTTTGCGCACGTCCTGTCTTGTGGATAGGATTATAAACGTTACTACGGAGACACGTTAATACGCAGCTGTCAATCAATTCGGTGGGCGGGTGGACCTACGTCAAATTGCGGTCGGTCTCAAAACGGCTCCAATTGGTCCACCGTTTTTATGTTGTTAAATTACAAAAAAAGCACTGGGTGTGTTTATATCACCCCAATATGACAGTATATACACTATACCTACACATTTGTCTGTCCAAACAGCTTGAAACTTAGTTATTCAATAACTTGCCTAATTCCCCTAACCTGCCTAGTTAAACTAATTAACCTAGTTAAGCCTTTAAATGTCACTTTAAGCTTTATAGAAGTGTCTTGAAAAATATCTAGTAAAATATTATTTACTGCCATCACGGCAAAGATTAAAAAAAATCAGCTATTAGAAATGAGTTATTAAAACTATTATGATTAGAAATGTGTTGAAAAAATCTCTCTGTTAAACAGAAATTGGGGAAAAAAAATAAACAGGGGTGCTAATAATTCTGACTTTAACTGTACCTGCTGAAATGAAGAAAAAAATCCCTCATGTCATTTATTTCCTTAACAACTCTAGTATGCCAAGATGCAAATGATTTATCAATTATTGATGGACTAAAAACCGGCTTAGAATGAATAGGAGATTTTGGGGATATAGTTTGCCAACCAAAATGGCGTCTGATTTGTTTCCAAATTTTAAGTGTGGATCTTTCCAGTAAACTTTTTGTGAATTTGTCATACGAGTAAGAAAAGAGTAGCATAAACTAAGGCTGCTAGGGAAGAGGGCAAGCATGAAGTAGACTCTATGGCGATCCATGATAAAGCATCAGCCCCGGGATCTTCGTAAAGCCAGTGAAGTATAGGACGAATTTTTGAGGCCCAGTTAATAGTTACGTTATTTGACAGAAATCACATATTGGACAGCAGATGCATTAGAATGAAGACCAATGTGAAGTTATATATAGTCGTATTTACTTAGAATAATACTTAGAATATATAATTTTCAGTGGTGTAAAGTAACTAATTACAAATACTCAAATTACTGTGATTGAGTACTTTTTCTCAGGAATTGTAATTTGCTGAGTAGTTTTAAAAATGTGTACTTTTACTTTTCCTTGAGTACATTTTTAGTGCAGTATCTGTACTTTTACTCCACTACTTTCTTTCAACCTGCAGTCACTACTTTATTATTCTTGTCTATGAGGATTAGAAAAATCAGTCCTGAGATTCCTGTCCAATCAAATCGCACATACCATAAAAGGTAAATCGCATCATAATGAACTTCCTCAAGACATGTGTGCTTTATAATTGCAGCAAACTGTTTGGAAGCATTAAAAGTGTCCATGAAGATGTTCAAAATCTTTACACACATTGACCCAGAGACTGATTAGATGCATGTCACTGATAAGAAGATGACGGATGTTTACTGAATGAAGACCGAAATGGCCTTAAACACCCAGCATGCACAGGACGTCGACCTGACGTCTGATTGACATTGAACCCTAACGTCATAGGGACTTCGCATTTTGTTTGGAAATGAAAATTGAGTTGACGTCAGAATTCAACGTCAGACCAACATCAATATCCAATGTCCAACCTAAAACCAACCAATTATCAACGTCTAATGATGTTACAGCTTGACATTGTGTGAACGTTACCCCTATGACATCTATAAGACGTTGGATTTTGGTTACCATACCCGATGAATAAATGTCAGTATTTGACGTCATATATGACATTGGTTTAAGATGTTGGCTCAACGCTGGATTTTGGTCACTTTCTAACAACCTAAAATCAACCAAATATCAACGTCATTTGACCTCATTATTGGACATCAAAATAACGTTGTCCTCAGATGCTGGCTTGACAATTGATTTTGGTCACCTGACATTACAACCTAAATCTAACCTAATATTAACGTCTCATGATGTTGTGTGCCTTCAGGGCAATAACTAAATGCACTACAGAATGTTACGTTTACACACACATGCACAAATTACATGTAAACATATCAGCTTTTGACAGCATAATACTCACTTCTCACTACTCATGAGTACATTTAAAAGGTCTACTTTTTACTCATACTTTGAGTAATATTTACAACAGATACTTTTACTCTACTTACACTACATTTTTAGGCAAGTAATGGTACTTTACTTGAGTATGATTTTTCAGTACTCTTTCCACCACTGATAATACTTTACTTAGAATTAATAAAGTTCATATATTATATTATATTATATTATATTATATTATATTATATTATATTATATTATATTATATTATATTATATTATATTATATTATATTATATTATATTTGTGTATGTGTGATGTATGTGTGTATAATACATTGTCCTCCGGCTATTCCAGAGTAAAGATCCCATTGTGCTGCAACAAATGGAGGTCAGAAAAGAGTACAGTTACCTCACTCTACACTCAACATTGTTCCTAAAGGTGTTGACAAACCAATTCTCGGCAGAGTGATTTACGTTGTGGTTTATGGTGCAAACCTCGTCAGAAGTTTGTTTGATGAGAATATTGTGCAAGTGTATAAATCTTCCAGGCACCATGTAGAAACACACCCATTCGTCAGAGCAAAGGGAACACGCTGATCTGACGGCTTAATAGTGCGCACGTTCACTCAAAGACCTGTTCAGGCAAAAGTCCAAAACAAATGGCAGCGCTGCCAACGATCACGCTGTTTACTTTTAAAAAAGGATGACACTTTTATATTGCAACTGCATGATCATGACTGCTGTGTTCACATGCTTTATCACAGCGGGCCTTACAAAAACAGAATGATGCGTTAGTTATGGAGTGATTATGATTCAGTACCACACGCCGTCCTCGTGCAGATTCAGATGGTCCAGTGTTGTAACACAATATGACAGGAAGCAGTAATGGTGCCCTAGTGCACTTTGCCTCATGATGCCAGTAAGGGAAGTTTGGCCTCATTACAACTCGTTTAAAGCTCTACTCTGCCACAAAGGCTTCAGTGCCACAGAGTTCATGTCATCTCATCACGTGCAAAGTTTATACATGAGCATATTGTTTTCCACAAACCCGCATAGCCTGCATGGACAGTGGCTCAAAACATTGGATAATTAAGGGCGTAATATGTAACTTACGCCATTAGAGGGAGTGTATTCACAACAAACAAATGCGTAGTTCGTTGACGCCATGACTGAGTGTGATTTTCGTTACGTCATACAGGGCTTCAGCTGAAATCATGTTCATGGATGAGCTAAGGAATTCTAGACTTGTGCCCAATCCCAATTCTATATTTGTATCCCCACCCCTTCCCCTTTCCCTTCCCCTTAGCCCTTGAAACTGTGAGTGTGAAGGGGAAGGGCTTCAAAATTTACCCCTAAGAAATGAAACACCATGCACTACAACACCTGCACACATCATCATATGTCATCGCGGCCTCTTGTTTCATATGAGATCGACGTTTGGAACTGCTGTTGCGTTATTTTTTGGTATTTATCTTCAGGAAATCACTGAAGGCATATATGATTTTATCATGACGATATAATGTGGCAGTAAGATCGTAACTGTACTGTGCATTTACACCGTGGGCATATTCATCTATGTAGACACACAAAAACAACATTAACATTATAGCAGACACTGTAAAAATGTCATTTCCAGCCACTAGACTTTTCTGACAGGGTATTCGAGTGTCAGATGTGAAAGTATGTTGTGGGACTACTATACAAGAGTTATTAGCGGTTTTTATTTTAGCATTTTTTTTAAAGCATGACAGTAAAACACAAATGCCATTATGAATATATTAAAACATATGTTTGTTCGTAGTAAAAATTCGTAATAATTACAAAAAATACTAATTTGTGCATCTCCTTACTTCCATGTGCAGCCATTTTTGGACCCCTTTGTTTCAAGTGTGGTCCTGAAATCCTCAGTTTCAAGGGCTATCTAGCCCTTCCCCTTAGCCATACGCCTTCAAGCTAAAGAGAATTGGGACAGCCCTACTCCTTCATGTGAATGCGCAAAACGAGGGGTAAGGGAAAGTGATAAGGGTAGAATTAGGATTAGGCCTTACTGTAATGGTAGTATGAAGCAGAGTAAAGGCTGATTTATACTTCTATGTCAATCCCACACGTATGCTTCGGACGCATGGACGCATAGCCCTCACCGTGGCTGTTGCCGACGCTGACGTGCACCTTTCGAAAAATGTAACTACACATCGCAAACAATGCGTAGTGCAAGCTCTGTGAACCCGTTGGAGCATGTGTTTACAAGTGTCGAGTCCCGTGAAGGAGTCCAGATATAAAGTTTTGTTTTGTGTTCACCTTATGATTAAAGTTGTTACATGTCTGCCGGTTCCCGCCTCTGAGTGAGTTTGAGCTACTTCTACGTTAAGGTAATGTTCAGAAAAACAAAACACCCGCAAAGAAACACAGAGGAACATAAAAACCTACTGTCAGCTAGCATTTCGGAGTGTTATTGCAGAGCAACAGCGTGCAGAAGTATAAATGCACTGCAACGTGGAAGGCAGGTGCCGTGGGTCACGCCGATCACTCGACGCAGAAGTATAAACCAGCCTTAAGGCTGAAAGTTTTTAAAGCGAAACAAGAGTGGTAATGCAATTGCTGATTAATGAAACAAGCTTTACATTGCATGAAATATACAGTGAGAAGAAATGTCATGTCTCGCAGGACTATGGTGCTACATAAACAATCAACACAGGCTCATTGTGAAAACGTACTCCCGTATACATTTCTGGAGAACGTGAATTATGTAGCCAAAGCTACATATGGCTGCAATTTGTCTTTAAAACGAATACTATGGGGTGGTGCTTATCTACATGTGGATGGCTTTTCAACTGTTACCAGTTTGCCCAGTAGCTTACCATGTACGTCGCCAGACTTGAGACACATAGAGGAGTTAATTGCAACAACCGATTTTGAGTCTGGTGAAGAACGGTTCCAGAAGGCAGACAAAAACAAAAGGCAAAAAATAAAATAAATAAATAACAGGGTGAGAATGTGGTCAAATCTGAAAACTTGGTAAACATCAAGTGGTCACGATGGCTATTCATTTTCTGGATTGCTTTTGAAAACACTGTCGGTTGGGTTTAGGGAAGGGGGTGATCGTGTCAATCGGTGCTTTTGAAAATGCTATCGGTTGGGTTTAGTGAAGGGAGTGGGTGGGGTCAGTCAGTCAGTCAGTTAGTCAGTCAGTCTCAGTCAGTCAGTCAGTCAGTCAGTCAGTCAGTCAGTCAGTCAGTCGACAGCAGCCTCTGTGGATTTACGCAAGAACAGCAGGCGCAAAAAGCACTCGCAAGAGAAATTTGAGATCTGAAAAAGCAAACACAGCAGCCTCTGTTGGATTTGCGAAAACAAAAAACTTCCTGGGAGGTATTTTACAATGTCCAGAAACGTATATAGGGGTGAGTATCAATAATTAGCCTGGGTTGAACATAATGTATCATAAATATGAACACAACACTGGATGTAAGAGCTATTTTTAAACATATACATGACTGTAAAATGATGCAGTTGATTAGAGTAATCAGGCAGGCAGTATAACACCGCAGATGGTTTCAGTTTGCCCAGTGGCTTGCTGTGTACATTGGCAGACTTGAGATGATGGCAGGGGCGTAGCACCTGGGGGGATGGAGGGGATTTGTCCCCCTCACTTTTAGAGACAGACCATTTAGAAACAGGTGATTAATAATTATATTAACGTAAATTTTTGGATCTCATTCCGCCACTTTTAAAATGACGATGGGGTTCTGAGAGAGGACCTGACCATGACGACGGAGTTCAAGTCCGGCGAAGAACAGTTCCAGGAAGCAGGTAAAACAAAAACAAAAGGCAAAAAAAAAAAAATAAATAAACAAGTAAATAACCGGGTGAGAATGTGGTAAGATCTGAAAATTTGGTAAAAATCAGGGGGCTTTTCTTTTTCTGGATTTCTTTTAAAAACCCTGTCGGTTGGGTTTAGAAAAGGCAGTGGGTGGGTCAATCAATGCTTTTGAAAACACTATCATTTGGGTTTAGGGAAGGGGTGGTTAGGATCGGTCGGTCAGTCAGTCAGTCAGTCAGTCAGTCAGTCAGTCAGTCAGTCAGTCAGTCAGTCAGTCAGTCGATAGCGGCCTCTGGTGGATTTACTCAAGAACAGCAGGCGCAAATGGTACTCGTGAGAGAAATTTGAGATATGAAAAAGTATACACAGCGGCCTCTGGTGGATTCGCGAAAATTAAAACTGCAAAAAGAGTACATCCTGGGATGTATTTTGTGCTCTCCAGAAATGTATATAGAGGTACATATCAATGATGAGTTGACAGTATTGCACCCAAGCTAGTACAGGGATGGGCAAACTTGATCCTGGAGGGCCGGTGTCCCTGCAGACTTTTGCTCCAACACTAGTCAAACACACCAGAACACACTAATCAGTGTCTTCAAGATCACTAGAAAGCTGCAGGCAGGTGTGTTTGATCAGGGTTGGAGCAAAAGTCTGCAGGGACACCGGCCCTCCAGGATCAAGTTTGCCCATCCCTGTCCTAGTACCTGTCCAGTAAGAAAAAAATATTCAGATGGGGACAATGATTTAACCTTATAAAAAATAAAAGTTTAGAATCTAAGTTTGAAAATTAAGCATGAATTGATGTCAATACAAATGCAAGTCTGATTTGATTTTGTTCAGAAACTACAGGGTACTGTGAATAAAAACATTAACATTCCTCAAAAACCTACCAGACAAAATTAGTCCATAAATATCAGTGTATTTGTAAAAAACAACATCATCACCATCAACAACATCATACGTCACTCTTGTAAAATGTGACCGAAGTGTGTGAACACATACACATGAACTTTTTGTACTATTGCAATATGAGCGCTCAGCTCAACTCAGGATGTTTAACATAAAAACAAAGATGTGTGTTTTCTTGAAACAATGGTATCACGATGTACCCGCAACAGCAAAGAACAGCTGACGCATTACAAAGCTGCAATTAATCCCTTCATTTGAAAATAAAAAGTGCAGCGTGCAGTCTGTGGGCCCAACCACATTAAAGCACTCGGTGTCTCATTTGTATAAAGAAGCCACCTGTATGAGCCGGGAAAAGAGGAAGAGCTACGAGTGTTCACTTGTCCATATCTGACTGATCACCGGATGAGGAATGAGGAAGTGATGAGAGGCTTTACTGGAAGCCGGCTGAGGAGGGGCTGATGGGAAGGCATGGTATGCAGGAGGTCTTACAACATTTGCAAAGGGAAACTGTTTGTGTTTGTAAACTTACAGTGGTTGCATTTTGAACTGATGAAACCTCGAGAACATTGCTGACGTGCTTGACATTCTGAAAGCGCTTGCAATATTTGTGCTGGATGTTAGGCGTGACGACAACTTCATTTTAGTTTTTCATTAGAATGCATCATGTTGTTTTTTTAATTGTTGGTTGTATTTATTTATTCATTCATTCATTTTCTTTTTAGCTTAGTCTCTATATTAATCAGGGGTTGGCACAGCGGAATTAACCGCCAACTTATCCAGCATATGTTTTACGCAGCGGATGCCATTCCAGCTGCAATTTGACTTACCCTTACCTCACCTATACCGCATGTCTTTGGACTTGTGTGGGAAACCTGAAGCACCCGGAGGAAACCCATGTGAACATGGGGAGAACATGCAAACTCCACAGAAATGCCAACTGACCCAACCAAGGCTCGAACCAGCGACCTTCTTGCTGTGAGGCGACAGTGATACCCACTGAGCCACCGTGTCACCCTACATTATATTATATTATATTATATTATATTATATTATATTATATTATATTATATTATATTATATTATATTATATTGCTGGGTCAGTTGGCGTTTCTGTGTGGAGTTTGCATGTTCTCCCTGCGTTTGCGTGGGTTTCATCCGGGTGCTCCGGTTTCCCCCACAGTCCAAAGACATGCAGTACAGGTGAATTGGGTAAGCTAAATTGTCCGTAGTGTGTGAATGTGTGTGTGGAAGTTACCAGAGATGGGTTGCGGCTGGAAGGGCATCCGCTGCGTAAAATCGTGCTGGATAAGTTGGCGGTTCATTCCACTGTGGCGACCCCGCAAGGGACAAAGCCGACAAGAAAATGAATGATGAATTATATTATATTATATTACTGTATATTATAATGGTGTTGAAGGCTTGATTCTGATTGGCTGATGGAAATTTTGAGGTGTATTTATTTTCAGATGAATTTAGGGGGTTTGTTATGTGGTTGCTTTCTTGCATTTATATATGGCTTGGTTTAGTTATTAAATGCTCTGGGTTAAGCATTAGTGCCAAGTCTAACAAATGTGCTTGTTCTCGAACTTCCTCTACTGAAAGTGCATTGGGAAGAAATAGAATCACGTGCTCTTTGTGGTTGATTCACAACGATTACAGTTCACTGTAGTTTTTAACTATTGCCCTGATGGTTGTGCCATTTTGTGCCATTTTTCAATGTTTTTCTTTTTTTATATCGCCACTTCTCATTTTGTGAAGCTCAGCTTTTTTTTTTCCAATCACAACTTGTTTGGTTTTACTCATTGTGATAATTGACTGAGTGAGTTTGTAACCATAACCTAAGTTTTGTTCAATCACACTGTATAAAAATTATATGAAAAGTCGTGACAACAAATGTATTTATGCTACTTTGACTTATTTTAAGAACTTAATCTTATATTTTTCTTATAGTTTATATCTTACAGATTCTAATTTAATATTTTTGTCAGTTTGACTGATGTGAGAAAATTGAGATGACTAAAAAATTTTATTTGATTAAATAAAATAATTTAGACAGCAATATACAGTTGAAGTCAGGATTATTAGCTCCCCTGATTATTTTTTCCCCAATTTCTGTATAATGGAGAGCTCATTTCTAATAACTGATTTATTTTTTCTTTGCCATGATGACAGTAAATAATATTTGACTAGATATTTTTCAAGACACTTCTATACAGCTTAAAGTGACATTTAAAGGCTTAACTAGGTTAATTAGGTTAACTACGCAGGTTAGGGTAATTAGGCAAGTTATTGTATAACAAATTGGTTTGTTCTGTAGACTATCGAAAAAAAATTATTCTGCCTTCAACTGTGTGTGTGTGTGTGTGTGTGTGTGTGTGTGTGTGTGTGTATATATATATATATATATATATATTATATATATATATATATATATATATATATATATATATATATATATATATATATATATATATATATATATATATATATATATTTATTTATTTTATTTTATTTTATTTTTTTGCAGTGCATGCCCTCCTGTTTTATTGGGCTATTAATATAAAGTAATTTATAGGTTTATATTTATGTAAATACATTTTGCTCATATGAATTCTTCGCGGTGCTAATAATTGCACACATAAAGTGCTTAGCATAAAGTACACCCCATATTTTTCTTTATTTTTATCAATTTCTCAGTGAAGATAGTTAACATATTTTGGTGCATTTGGGAAAAAAAGAAATATTAAAAAGATATGTCTATTAAAATAATTTTGACACCAAACATCTTTAGAAATAGAAAAATAGTACATTTAAAATCAAGCTAATTATTCATTCTTTCATTTTCCTTTGGCTTACTTTCTTATTTATCAGGGGTTGCCACAGTGGAATGAACCGCCTATATTGCAAAAAATTCTAATCTTAAGCTAAATTTTATATATCTTTTGTTTTTCTTGATTTTTCCTCTTTAAAAAAAATATATATATTATTTCCCTAACATAAAATTTGGGTGTACTAACTTTTGGACCATTAATATATATATTATATCATTAATATATTAATATATATATATATATATATATATATATATATATATATATATATATATATATATATATATATATATATATATATATATATATATATATATATAATTAAAAACTCTGTTTTTTTTTTAAAGAGAATTTGTTTGTTTGCTATAAAATTTATGTGTTTTCAATGGTTGGTTTCCAGTGGAATTGTAGATATTTATTAAAATTTTGAGCAAAAGATTTAAAATGTATTAAATTTTCACAAATACTAAGGGTGCCAATATTACTGTAGAGTTAGATTCATTCATGGGTCAACATACTTTCACATCAGTTCTGTCCAAAAATTAAACCCAAATCGAATCTCTACCTCTAAACCTGACTGACCATAAACTATTCCTAAAACAAGAGGGAAATAATAGGTGGATCATAATGATGTACAAGCCACCTTTATATAAACCGAAACTCAAACTGTAAACATGGCCCTCAAATATGATTAGTTAATAGGAATTTTGATCCTGGAATTTTAAACATGTTGCAATTGGTAAAATCAGGTTCTGCAAAGCTGCTTTAAAGGTTATGTTCACATCTCCACCCCAAAATACAAGAAATGTAACTAACAACTGTCAGAAACAGACAAACGCTTCCAACAAATAACACCCCCAAAACTCAAATTCCCATTCATTCCAATGCATATCTCCAGTTTGCACGAATCCCACCCACCAGCAGTCATTCTCCAGCATGGGAACTGACTCCAGTGCAGTTCTCAAGTCACTCAAACTTCAGTGAGTAATTTCTGCAAGGGAGGAGAACACACACACACACACACACATCTCGAGCTCGTCCCAAGCCCTCATATTTGTCCAAACTTGACTACACAGCTATTTACCAAAGGATGAATCACAAGGGGTTTGTCAACATGCGCGTGTTTGCCATTGCAGGTCGGGATATCGATTCCTGCGTCCTCTCAGAGCAGATAGACGGGAATGCTTCGAAGGTTTGCTGTCGGCCACTGACCTTTAACTTAAAAGAACTGGCCTGAGATCAGCTTCATTGCTGGGAGTTGAGTGAGTCACAGAGAAAGGAATGCTGGGTAGCCGAAGGAGGCCGTTCACGAAGGCTTGGGAAGAGGAACTTGAACAGGTAGAGGCAGATTCTGATGAGAAAGAGAGTCTGGGTCGCTCTCAGAGGCACATTCCGATCCGAGCCGCTCCGCAGAGTCCTGGAAACACAGGAAGAGCAGCATTGGAAGCAAACACTGAGCTGGATCCCACAGTTCTTTCAAACAAACACACACTGTGCATAGTAATGGGATGTCGAACATTTCTCACCACTATTAAACATGCAACAGATGTTTAAAATCGATTGTAATGTTTTTTACTGTACTATAAAACCGAAAGTGTTTACTTGGGTGACTCAGATGGGCTTTAGTGTTCTGAGGGGTTGCTAGGATGTTGCTATGCTGTTACTAGGCTGTCCTGAGTGTTTTTTTGTTTCACCTAAAATTGTTCAAATGTAAATAAATGTAAAAACATTTCAAATAATAATAACTAATATAATAGGACATTTTTAAAACTAAAGTATGAGGGGTGTAACTTAAAATAAAATTAAAATCTTTGATGCTTTAGTGAATAAGTGAATATATACAGTTGAAACCAGAAGTTTACATACACTGTATAAAAAGACACATAACCATTTAAAAAAAAAAGTCAGATGTTAATGTGACTAAACCTTTTCTCTTTTAGGTAAGTTAGGATTATCAAATTTGTTTCTTTCATGCTTAATAGCAGAATAATGAGAGAGAGATTTTTTTGAGAAATTGTTATAACTTTTCTTGAAAGTCAAGTTCACATACAATAAGATTATTATTGAAGCTCAGATGATGGTGTCAAGGTTTTGGAAGTTTCTGATTGGCTAATTGACAACATTTGAGTTAACTGGAGGCACAACTGTAGAATAGTATTTAAGGAAAACCTCAAACACACTGCTTCCTTGTGTGACAACATGGGAAAATCAACAAGCCAGAAGCAACAAAAAAGCCAGATTACAATTTGCTAAATTACACTGGGAAAAAGACACATTTTTGGAGACATGTCCTGTGGTCTGATGGAACTAAGATTGAACTGTTTGGCCATAATGACCAGTGTTACATTTGGAGGACAAAGGGGAAAGCTTACAAGCTTAGTAACACCATCCCAACTGTGAAATATGGGGCGGCAGCATCATGTTGTGGGACTGTTTTGCTGCAGGAGGGACTGGTCCACTTCACAGCATAGATGGCATCATGAAGAAATAACATTATGTAGAAATACTGAAGCAACTTCTCAAGACATCAGCCAGGAAATTAAAACTTGGCCACGAATGGGTCTTCCAAACAGACCATGACCCTACGCATACTGCCAAATAAGTTAAAATGTGTTTTAAGGACAACAGAGTGAATGTTTTGGAGTGGCCATCACAAAGCCCAGAGCTCAATCCTACTAAAAATTTGTGGGCAGAGTTGAAAAAGCTTGTGCGAGCAAGATAGCCAACAAATCTGACTCTAAACTATTGTGAGAAGTTTGTGGAAGGATACCCAAAACATTTGACCAAAGTTATACAGTTTAAAAGCAAAACTAAAAAATAATACTAAGGAAATGTATGTAAACTTTTGACTGTCTAGAAAAATTAATAAATAATTCTCAAAAAAAATTCTCTCATTATTTTGGCATTTAGCAAATGTAAATCAATTAGGTAATCCTAACAGACCTAAAATACTAAATGTTTAGTATTATTTACCATCAGACATTTTTAAACAAAATGGTTATGTTCCTTTTTTTTAGAGTGTTTTTAGAGAGTAAACTTTTGGTTTCAAGTGTATATATAACTTATAATCTTAAAATGAGAGCAAATCCCCTGTTAAACAAAGGAGGCTGAGAAAAATCTTTAGCTTATTTTTATATGAGCAATATATATACAGTATATGATCAATATCACATGAGTAGCAGGAAAATCAAACATGGAGCGTCTTAAAAATCCTTTTGTGGGAGGAACTACTTTCTTTCGCCATTCATTCACATTTGCAGCTGACATCAGAACAGCAGAAACCGTTGCTACTTCACCAATGTCACTTTAGGGCTAGTGTTTGAATGATTCTCTAGCGTAATGTCTAAAGTGATGACAAAACAGGTGATTTGCTCACATTTTAAGATTATAAGGCGAAACGGCATGAAATGCCGTCACCCTACAGAGATCTCCCAGTATTTCTCTGTCGCAATCGGGAGATCACAATAATAAACCTTAAAAAAACCATAGCAAAGCAAACACTAGCAGATTACTATGGTATAAATACAGCACTACAACATACAAAAGAGAGAAATCGACTTAGAATGTCACTTACCAGTTTTATAATGATTTGATCAGCTGTAGTTTGAAATACGAAAAGAAAACAAAAAGTTTTCCTCCCCTAAGGAGTTATTATGCGGTTTCTGTCGCCATCTTGTGGCGCAACCGTCTTTGCTCTGCTTAGGAAGATAGGCTGATGGCGGCCTTTACATTATAAATATTTAAAATAGTCACTGTCCTTATAAATAAACTGCATAGTTGCAATCTAAACAACTACATTCTCACCTAAAAAAAGCCTCAAAAGGACATTATGTTGTTCAACAGCGGCAATATTTGTCAAAATGTAGTGACTTTATTGATCTGCGGAGTAATACACAAGGGTGAGGAGGCTGTACAAGTGCTGCTATTGCAGAATATCCCATGACTATCACAGGCCTGTAGCCAGGGGGGGTTCGGGTGGTTCGAAAAACCCGCCCCGCCTACTGACAAAGTCCAGAAATTGAACGTGCGGCGCTTGTGCAGGCATGCACGCGCTAATGGTGGATATGCGTGAACAGAGATGCGCCAAATTTACATTTGTTGACAGACAAGTTTGGGCTACTTATTGGAATTATGGGAGATGAAGTTGTGCTTGTAAATGCAGTAAAATGACAGTAAATGCTTGTAAACGACAGTAAAAAGTAGCAATTTTACCTAATAAATGCCTCGATAATATCGACAACGAGTAAATTGAAATGTCGCTCTTTAGATGCCTCACAACTCTCTATCAACACAAGTTTATGCATTATACATTAATATTAACAATTAGTTTTGTTTAAATCCCATGAGTAACAGCACAAGTAGCGCTTGTAAATGCAGTAAAATGACAGTAAATGCTTGTAAATGACAGTAAAAAGTAATAGCAGAAGCACTTGCCTCAACAAGAGCAACTAATGATACATAAACAAACAACATCACGTTGCTTTATCACTGCAGCCGTTAAGCAGACAATTATGCATGATTATTGTTCGGATGAATGTGGGATTACGGATCCAGCTGGGCACGTGAGCAAACAGCCTATCAAACACACACACACACACACACACACACACACACACACACACACACACACGAAATAAATCAGACAGAGGGCACGATGACCTTGCCCGAACCATTGTGCCCATGTGTGGCAGAAACTCTGACTCAATGGGACTAATTATCCAGGTGTAGCCTGTACGAGCCAAACACAGACACACCTGCAGGTGCGGGAGATCTGAAACCGTCTGAAATGCTCTTATTATTAATATTCTCACTATCGCCCTGCGCTGATTACTCAACAGATCCGGCTCTTTTGAGAAGGAGGAGAGTGTGAGCTTTGAGCCAGCTGGGTTTCTCTTTCCATTTCCCAGCAGTGTGAAAGAGTGTGTGATGAGAAAAAGAGCGAGTGAATGGAATAGCAAGTAAACTCTTCACCCGAGCGCAGGAAAAGTTCAGGGTCAGCCGAGATAATGTGTTTGATTGCGACGATAATGCATTTCTTTTCTTCCATGCACGCCGCTGGAAAATGCTGACTGATATTTTGTTGGAAGAAATGGGGACTGTTTTTATTTAAACACATTTGCATTTCCCACACATTATATAAGAAGTGCTGTTGCGAAGCAGAATTTTATTTATTTATTTGTTTATTTTTACCAGATTTGACACTTAAAATACCTGTTGTGGAAGCAACTTAATTTAGCTTTACAGAAATAATTTTTTACTCAAACACATTACTATAAATCGTAAATCCAGAGGAACTGGGGATCAATTCCTACTGTGGCATAAAAACAGTGTTCTTATGTATTTGTAGTTAGCTTTTTTTTCCCACTTTTGTAAATAAAAAATAGCTATGTTGTGATTGTGTACACTGTAAAAATCTGTTAATTCCAACATAGGCTCATTCTAAAAAACGTAGCCCTATATACAATTCTGGAGATCGTGAATAGCTAGAAGTTCCTATGGCTGCATTTAATTTTTTAAATGAACTCTACGGGGCGGTTTAACGATTTTTCATTTTAGCGCTTACCAGCTGACCGTTTACCTCCGTATGGACGGCTTTCTGGCAGTTACCAGTTTGTCCAGCCTGATCTCACGAGGGAACGCAAGTATTTTACATTTTGTCAGTTTAGTGGCTTATTCGTACAAATTCGTACGAGTTCAGTCGTACGAAAATGTACGATTTTAAAAAGGAGGCGTGGCACCTAACCCCAACCGTCATTGGGTGATGGGCAAATCGTACTAATTTGTACGAATTAGATCGTACGAATTCATACGAATTAGCCACTAATCAAAAAGTTACGAATTGGCCATGAGATAGCGTTGGTTTGTCCAGTTAGCTCACCATGTACATCTGTGGACTTGACCATGGACGTGGAGATGTGGAGATGACAGGGTTCAAGTACAGTTCCAGAAAGCGGGTAAGACAAAAACAGAAGCCAAAAATATAAAATAAACAAGTAGCTTCATCAAATCTATTTTATCTAGAAAAAGATTCGAAAAACATGCTTTTATTACCACTAGATTGGACTATTGTAACTCATTATACTTTGGGATTAGTCAGAAAAACTTATCCCGGTTACAATTAGTTTAAAATGCTGCTACAAGGCTTTTAAAAGGTACCAAGAAACATGACCAAATTACACCAAATTTACACTCTTTTAAAATGCTTCTCTTGGTTTTTAAATCTCTAAATGGCCTGGCACCTTCTTATCTGTCAGACATGTTGATTGAGCATCAGCCTGGTCGATCTCTTTGGTCATCTAACCAGAGACTGTTATGCATCCCTAAGTCGAGGCTGAAATGCAGAGGTGACCGTGCCTTCGCAGCAGCTGGTCCTAGGTTGTGGAATGATCTGCCCCTCTGTATTAGATCTGTTTCTTCCCTGTCTGTTTTTTAAATCTAGGTTGAAAACTTACCTCTTTGATTTGGCATTTTATCAATAAAAAATGTCTGTTTTAGCTATAATTTTATATATATATATATAATTTTATTTTTTCTCTGTTGTGATTTGTACTGTGCAGCACATTGGTCAACCTCTGGTTGTGTTAAATAGTGCTATATAAATAAAATTGATATTGACAAGTAAATATCAGGGTGAGAATGTGGTAAAACGTGGTAAAAATCAGACAAGGACTTTTCTTTTTCTGAATTGCTTTTTAAATTTTTGTAGGGTTTAGGGAAGTGGGGGCCAGGTCAATCTGTGCTTTTTAAAATACTATTGGTTGGGTTTAGGGAAGGGGGAGGGTGAGTCAGTCAAGTAGTCAGTCAGTTGGTCTTTTTACAGTCAGGTTTACATGAGAACAGCAGGCGCGAATGGCACTCGCAAGAGAAATTTGAGATCTGAAAAAGCAAACACAACGTCCTCTGGTGAATTCGCGAAAACAAAAACTGCAAAAAAACGTAGCTCCTGGGACGTATTTGGCACTCTCCAGAAATGTATATAGAAGTACGTTGTCAGAATGAGCCTGGGTTGGTTACTTCACAGTTTCCTAAAACCACGGTCACACTGCATTTTCGCTCTATAGACTTCCATTCATACACATGCGAATGCGGCAAACAGGAAACGCAAGCTCATGCGACAAGTTTCGTATATGTTGCTGCGTTCGAAAGTTTAAACTCAGTGAACTCTGACCTGCGAAATCGCATCAAGTGACTGCGTGAGACCAATAAAAGATCAAAACATGGCCTCTCCGTATACAGAAATTTAAAATATGGACCAATCGCTTGCTTTTTTTATTGTCGAATCATCGTTTAATCCCACCTCTTTTCGCAGCAGCATATGACAGAATTTCGCAAGCTCAAACTCTAGTGTGACCGCAGCATTATTTGTGATTCACAAGTGTATTCCGTTTATTTATGGTTATGAATTGCGTTATGGGACCTTATTTTTTCTGCTTTGTCTACTTTTGATGTTGAAAATTTAATTCTGCAGCTTATCAAAGTGATTTTTATTAATGTTTGAGCAATATATTTTTAAATAAATAAAAAGGATTCAGGAAAGATCAAGGTCACATAATGAAATTCAAAAGCATAAATAAATGAAAAATACATAAATCAAAAAATATTAAATAACGCAATTTTACAGATATATTTACAGTGCATATTGTATATATAAATTTATATTAAAATAAATGTTCTTATATCTTGAAAACACATTCATTTTTTGACCATTAATTTTACCTTAGAATACAAAATTAATTATAAAAACAGTTTGCAGAAACACTTTGATTGACATTTTCCCTTTGTACATGTTATCAAAGAGGAAAAGCTCCGCCCATTAGTGACGATCTCACCATCATTACCACAGCCCGGAGTAAGAAGCAGCCATCCTCCATTAGTTTTCACATCATATATGCTAAATATAATTTTGAAATGAGGGCTGGGAGTACAATCTCATTTGAATTTAAAGCGATGGTCACCAAAACGACACAATTTGGATCAAAGCATAAAAGGGCCAGTTTCATAGAATTATAAAACATAATTTGTGGGGTATTTTGAACTGAAACTTCACATACACACTCAAGGTAAATCAGAGATTTATTTTACATCTTGTAAAAAGGGACATAATAGGTACCCTTTAAAAGGTATGCATAGGGTATTTGTAAACAATTTGTGCTTTAATGCAAAGGGGAAATGCCATTTTGTTTTGTAAGAGAACACAAAGTTTCTTTGGAGAATGCAAAACATTTGCAGGAACACACAGCAGCTTTTCAAAAAATAATACAAGGGTTTTGGGAGGAACACAACAACAAGAAAATGCATATAAAATGCACATAAAAGCTTTGAAATCTTTGAAAAAGATTTGAAAAGCCTCACTTTATTTTGTACATGTCACAGTAGCGGATTGGTACCCTTTGTGGACCAGGCGATAAAGAAATTAAATTCAGAGAAGTGCATACTGTACGGTCAATTGAAACTAATATTATTATTAATAATATTAATAATTACATTTCTGAAGTGACAAACTGAATCTAATAAAAAAAAATTCTGTAAATGAATTATTGCATACATATGCTGGATAAGTTGGCGGTTCATTCTGCTGTGGTGAACCCTGATGAATAAATGGACTAAGCCAAAGGAAAATGAATAAATGCATACTGTATGTTCTTACTTTTTTTAAAGAAAGGTTTTTGTTTTCCAGAATAATTTTATGTTAGCTTTTTTAAAAAAAGAAGAGTTTCTTTATGGGATTGAGCTATAAAACCATTTTTGGCACTAAAAGGAACCTGCGTGTGAGAGTGAAACTCCCACAGAGCTCAGTTCCTCCGTTTGTCTGAATGATGTGAGTCTCTCATGCAAACTGGTTTTAAAATGAGAGTCAAATAGCCGGTGTGAATTTGCATGGCTAGAATCTATGAGTGAACATTTGACTGCTGAATCATCCCTGCCGCTGTTGCATAATCGCAGCAAAACAGTACAAACACGCACAAGTTTCCGAGCAAACGCTCTGTGTGCCATATCTGAACATCTACAAATCCAAGCTCAAAATCTCCTGCGTTGGCAAACCCGCAATTATTGTGCAAACGTCAGTGTGTTTTACGCCTGATCTGCGCTGTATTATTTATAGCATTCATAAGCATCTGTCCTATTTTTAAACGGGACCGAATAATCACATTTATATTTTGAACATTTCAGTAGAGGGAATCTGTATCGCTCAGAAGTTGCTTTTTTTTTTTTTTTTATCTTTGAGATGTTCCCGTATGAGCTTTGTTTTAAAGTTTCTTACATCTAAAAATAAACAAATGACATATAGTATAGACGTCTAAGCGCAGAGATGATTTGGTCTTGGAGGAATTCGATTATGAATATGTGTAGTTGAGGCATGTTTTGATCTCAAATGAGACAGTTGTTGACATCCAGTTTGATTATGGAGCTAAAAATGAATGTAGTTAATGATTTCACAGACTTACAGTACAGTAAGCAGTATTGTACACATTCCTTCTGAAATCTTTGAGATTAGCGGTGACATTTGCTCTCCATTTAATCTAATTGGAAGCTAGGAGAAACACTTGAGATATATTCAGTTTCGCTTTTGCTGCACTGTAAAACATGTCTCAGGTAAAATTAATGGCCCCTTTTTACAAGATGTAAAATAAGTCTCTGATGTGCTTAGAGTGTGTATATGGAGTTTCAGTTCAAAATACACCACAAATTATGTTTTATAAGTCTATGAAGCTGACCCTTTTACGCTATGATCCAAAATGGCAGTAAGCTGCTTCTCACTCAGGGCTGTTTACGCTAATAATAGTGAGATCGTTATTAATGGGCGAGACTTTTTTTTAGCATTCTTTATCACTATTTATTTAAAAATACACTTTATTAGGTACACCTGTCCAACTGCTCGTTAACGCAAATTTCTAATAAGCCAATTACATGGCATGCATTTAGTCATGTAGACATGGTCAAGATGATCTGCTGCAGTTCAAACCGAGCATCAGAATGGGGAAAAAAGGTGATTTAAGTGACTTTACATGGCATAATTGTTGATGCCACATGAACTGGTCTGAGTATTTCAGAAACTGCTGATCTACTGGGATTTTCATGCACAAACATCTCTAGGGTTTACAGAAAATCATCAGAAAAAGAGAAAATATCCAGTGAGCGTCAGTTCTGTGATTCAGTGGTCAGTTCAGAGGTCAGAGGAGAATGGCCAGACTGGTTTCAGCTGATAGAAAGGCAACAGTAACTCAAATAACCACTCGTTACAACCGAGGTATGCAGAAGAGCATCTCAGAACGCACAACACGTCCAACCTTGAGGCGGATGGGCTACAGCAGCAGAAGACCACACCGGGTGCCACTCCTGTCAGCTGAGAACAGGCAACTGAGGCTACAGTTGGCACAGGCTCACCAAAATTGGACAATAGAAGATTGTAAAAACGTTGCCAGGTCTGATGAGTCTCCATTTCTGCTGTGACATTCGGATGGTAGGGTCAGAATTTGGTGTCAACAACATGAAAGCATGGATCCATCCTGCCTTGTATCAATGATTCAGGTTGGTGGTGGTGTAATATTGTGGGGGATATTTTCTTGGCACACTTTGGGCCCATTAGTACCAATTGAGCATTGTGTCAACACCACAGCCTACCTGAGTATTGTTGCTGACCATGTCTATCCCTTTATAAGCACAGTGTACCCATCTTCTGATGGCGACTTTCAGCAGGATAACGTGCCATGTCATACAGCGTGAATCATCTCAGACTGGTTTCTTGAACATGACAATGAGTTCACTGTACTTAAATGGCCTCCACAGTCACCAGATCTCAATCCAATAGAGCACCTTTGGGATGTGGTGGAACGGGAGATTCGCATCATGGATGTGCAGCAGACAAATCTACAGCAACTGCGTGATGCTATCATGTCAATATGAACCAAAATCTCTGAGGAATATTTCCAGAAATTTGTTGAATGAAGTTCTGAAGGCAAAAGGGGGTCCAACCCGGTACTAGTAATGTGTACCAAATAAAGTGGCCGATGAGTGTAGATAGATAGATAGATAGATAGATAGATAGATAGATAGATAGATAGATAGATAGATAGATAGATAGATAGATAGATAGATAGATAGATAGATAGATAGATAGATAGATAGATAGATCTGTAGGACGATGGTCACTTGTTGAACCTAATGTGGGCTTTGAATAACTACTGAACATCCTATACTAGTATTGTGTGTTTGAGTTCACATATTTAACTTGGCATCCACTAATCTGTATACGGTGCTGGTCATTTGTTGAAGCTCAAGACGTGACGTGTTAATGAATCAGCCGCTTGTTTCCCTCTTAAATCGGCCCACATCAGGTTTAGCCGGCCGATCAGGTGCACCTCAGGTCACTTGTGTG